>CM056827.1:7726593-7766593 GCA_029853015.1 Chelidonichthys spinosus | reverse complement strand
ACTCACCATGATGAGCGAGCTGAGCAGCATGGTCTGGATCCGCTTGGTCCCCTGATGCCTGAGTGACAGCAGAGGGAGAGGACGTCACATATTGATCAGCAGCTGATCATTCAGCTCTGCTCGGCCACATAAACGTGGCTCTCAGGCCACGCTAAGAACACCACTATGACTAACACTGGTGGAACGTGTTGTCTGATCAAATACATGCAGCGTCCTTCCTCTGTAACGACACGAGGGAGTAGCTCAGCTGATTGTCACAAGGAAGACTTCCCAGTAACGTGATATCACATGGACGTTATAAACACACTCACAGTATTTTGGCATCTGATCTGTATTCAGTCAAATCTCTAACTTTGTAACTTTTTCCCAGCTGCCACACGTGAATTCATCTTCTGTCTTTTTAAATCAATCTGATTGAACACAGATTTGATGTGCTTATATCTTCTTCATGATGAATCTAAATACTACTGATATTCATTTGATTAATTAAATCAAACAGAGCAGATGTTTCCCCCAAATGTGCGTTCGTTTAAGTGAGAGGGAAGCCATTAACAGCCATTAACGTCATTCTGATGATGACATGATAGATGTCATAGATGTCAGATCTGTTTATTAATACATGCCCTGAAAGAATATTGGTGTGATCTCAGTGTTGAGGCTCTGCAAGCAGCAGCTCTTAAATTCAGCCAGTGTGAATGCTGGGAGGCTAGCAGCACTATCATCCACTCAGGAACCCGACGAGCTGCAGAACCACATCTCCCTCCTCCGGCAAGTACCCGGAAAGGAGAGGAGCAGGAGTGAGTCTGCTGGCCTTTGAGGAGGAGGAGGAGGAGGAGGAGGGGAGGGTGTTCGTTTGATTTGGGATTATCTGTTCTTGCACTCCTGGGGCCTGAGGGATGAGCTTGTTTTTCTTTCTTTTCGGGGTCTCAGTGACCCGGGAGCTGAATTCACTGCAGGGCGTCCGGGAGGTGAAGTGAGGACAGATTAAGACACAATTCACTTTGGATGAGAAGAAGTGCGTGCGTGTGTGTGTCTGTGTGTGTGTGTGTGTGTGTGTGAATCTGGTCTAGAGTTGCATGTTAATCTGTTTCATGTGACTTGTTTGTGTATCACCTCCTGCAATTAGGTAAAAACTACATCTGGTGCATCACGGCCGTATCCCTGTGTATTTTTAAAGTAAGATTCTGTCTTCACAGGAAGTCAGATTCAGACAACAAAATCACTTAGACTGAGGGAAAGAGCACGGTTGACTTGAACTTGACAGACTATCGACACTGAAGGGTCACGTGACAAAATTTCAACTTTAGTTTTGAGTGTTGCACGGGACATTAACAGCGAAAAGTCCTGCGTTTGTTTCAGCCGTCCACCTCTCCTTCCTCCTCCCCTGTGTCCCTTTATACTGCTGCGCCCAAGTTCAGAATCAGAATCAGGTTTATTGCCAAAGTAAGTTTTCACTTGCAAGGAATGTATCTTGGTCGCGTATGGTGCATACAATAAACATGTAATAAAAAAGAGAAAAAGTAATGGAATAGAAATTTACACTCAAAAATATATAAGAGACACTATAACATATAACATAATCAAGTATGTACATTATAACTGTTTTGAGGCAATGCAGTTTGTGCAGGGAGTGCAAAAAATAACAAAACTGGATGTGCAAGTTCACAGTATATATACAATATATAAAGAGATGATGATACGTGCAATGATCAGGGATAATAGTCAAGGATGTGTGTTAGTGTAACATGGAGTTACTGGGTGGGGGGTTAGAGTCTGTCAGGCCAACTGCAGTCGGGAAGAAGCTGTTCTTGTGGCGTGAGGTTTTGGTCCTGACAAGCGCTCCCGAGCTAAATGAGCGTCGGTGTCAGACGCCAGGCAGAACTGACCCGGCTGTCACCTGACGCCCTAACGGAGAACGGGTTGTATGTTCGTATCATAAGTCATCAGACTGCATCCGTTTAACGTCTCATCCACAGAGATCAGTGATTGTGAATAGAACACACCCTTTTTTACCCAAGCTGATGATGGAAGTGGAAGTTTGTGCCAGATGTAATGAAATTTCCTGAGATATCGCGAGCACGAGGATGAGCCAGACGGACAACCTGACAACATGATGCCCGTCGCCAGCATGGAGGCATGAAACGCTGCCTCAGCAATAACAATGTTCCACTAACGAACAACGACCGAGGTACTTTCAAGGGCTTCCATTATGTAAATGTTTTATTGTTAATTGTATTTCTGGCTGTCAAGATGAATAACCTTCATACAAATGTAGATTTCTCCCAAACACAAGCTTGAGCATAAGAACAATCTAAACTCAAACGCTCCAATTACTAGATTTTGGAAATGTCAAACGTGCCTCAGATTCTCCGTTCAGATGATAAACGACAGCTCCATTGTCGTGGTGTTATCGTGGAGAGCGGCGCTCCGGTTGGGTGGAAGCGGTCCGTTCAAAGACGCCGTTGGGTTTGATGTAAAAGTGTTTGGATTGTTTTGCCTCCTCAGCTCCGTAGAGATACTCCTGTTCAAACTATCAGAGGGGAGTGAATCAGTCTTTGGCTGAACGGCTCACAACCACTGAGGAGTCACATGGAGGACGAGGCTTCATTGGAACACTTTTTTTGGGGGTCATTTTTATGGCTTCAACATATTTTTTATTAGCGGTTGCAGAAGCACGATACGTCTGCTGACAACATTTTGTTCAGTGTGCTACAGCTGACTGCTTAATTAGCCTGCAGACGGATATTAGCGGCCTAATGAATGCTTGGCTGGTGTCTCGTTCAGCATCAGCGGTGGGCTGCAGAAATGAGACGCTTTTAAATATAAAATGATTTTTTTCCCCCCTTTTGGGTGTAGATTAGTGATTTAAAGAGCTGATGTGAGGGTTTTAAATTGAGCTGCAGTAAAAGCAGCTGTCTGTCGCTCCCTAAAGGAGCTCAGGAAAGAAAAGACGGTGGGCAGCCAACGTGTTCGGAGCCAAACTGCCTCCATATTCTGGAGAATGGGCTTCTGGGAGCTGCTTGGCTGCAGCGGGAGGCCCGGGGTCTTTGGATAATGAATGTGTGACTCACCCGATCTTGACGGTGTCCAAGGTGTGGCAGGGGGTCCCGTACACTGGCACTTTGCCCATGACGAACATCATGACTTCAGCTCGCTGGTAGTCTGGCAGGTTTCCACCAAAAAAGCCTGACAGGAGGACAGGAGAGACGATGAGCCAGCACGGGAAACAACATTCTCTCCCTCTTTTTATTCCAATATCATCTTTAGTCTGAGCTTCACCTGGAAGTCCTTTTTGTAAAGTACAAAGACTGTGTGTTTAGTTAGTGATGTGTGATGAACTTGAACATATTGAAGTAAGAAAAGGCCTGCTGTACCGATGGTCTGGATGATGGCGTTCTGGACAATCCTCTCCTCGCTCTCTTTGCCGCGGCCGGACGAAACGCTGGTGCTGGAGTTCCTCCTGGAGCTCTCGCCCAGCTCAAAGTCCACGCTCATCCTCAGGTGTTTGAGCAGCGTGTTGAACACCTCCAGCACGGTGGGGCCTGCAGTCACACACACAGCCGCCACAGCAGCAGAGATGTATGCAAATCAAACACCGGGGTTATTTTCTCTGAGACAAAATGACTGAAGCAGCAAGGAGAGCCGACGTTTCCTCAAACAGAGTTGGGGAAAAAGTGTTGACGCGAATAGATGCAAAAGGTCTAGGTGGCGAATACCGGAATGATTTGTGACTTCTATTAAAGTCAGTCAGATAATATGGACTGCTGTTGGTCACGTTAAAGTCGGCCCTCCCTGGCTCACCGCTCCCGCCTTCGGCACAGGAGATTAACACAAAAACACAAAAAGGCTATTGACCCTTTTAAAAAATATATATATTTACTCTTAAATTACATTTGAGGATTCTTTTTACTTTTGATGTAATATAAACAAGCACCTGCAATTAATTTTAAAAGTTGCCAAAACGGAACAAAGTAGATTTATGATCAAATAAAATGAATAAGTCAGACAAATTGTAAAGCAAGACTAATAACGCATATTTAACCTGTGCAATTGAACTATTAAAAATACAAAAACATTCAAATATGATAGTAATCGCTACAAGTTTAAATCGTCTCTCCTTCATGTAAAAACGCGGAGGATTTTAATATTCAAGTCATTTCACATATCATGTTGCTGTGATTTCATTTTGATGGAGCGAGGCTAACAGTTTCCCCCTGCTTCCAGTGGTTGTGCTAAGCTACGCTAACCACATGGGGGTACATCTCTACTTCTCGTCTGCAACACGGTAAAAGAAAGGATTTCTTGAAGTTTCTTTAAGGATCTACTGGGGTACCAACACACAGGTCTGGACACAACATCACGTCACTCATCTACAGCACCAAACACTCAAAGTCACAAGATGACCTGAACCAGAATCTCCACGGCCGCGCTCGCCGTTTAACACACTTACTGGATGATGAGAAAACAGAACACCCTGTACTTCGTAATGAATGTAGTACCATGTAGTACTCTTATTGGTACATGATGTGACCAAAATATTAGCAACACCTTTTAGTATGGTGGAGTTGAACAAAACAATCTCAACCTTTATCATAGTTAGTTCACATTAATTCCAATATTATTAGTGTTGTTTCTGCACTGAGATGTCTGTTTTCCTCTATTGATAGCACATAAAGGGCTGCAGTAAAGTTCTGTTGGCATGTTAGCATCACACACTGCAGAAAATAAGCTCTGTGGCAAACACACATTTATGCTATTTACAGGTTTCTAGTTGTATTTTTAAGCATGAACACAATCGCGATGACATTCGTCTCATTCAGCCAACAATCTTAATAATACATAAAAGCCTCAACATTCACCAGACGGCTATTTACTGACAACATATTCAACAAAAAGCACAGCAGAACTTATTCCAGGCATCTAATCAAAAACACATTCACTTCCAGACAAGGGAGCTGGAAGTGAAACAACGCTGACTGAGTTTTAGGACTCTTTAAATGTCGCATTAAACTATCTGCATGGACTGATGCTTCTAGAGGCACGAGGGACATTTGAGTAAACTTTAAATGACTGCAGGTGTTTCTGGATCTCTGGCCTGAAGCTTAAGTTCACGTTTAAATCAGAAGATACGTTGCTACAAACGGGGGATTTGTTGGCCTTCCATTAACATGCGTCTCATGTCCACGTTGTGTCTCTGGAATACAAACCAGGACGGCCCTTCCTTCAGCCAACTTCAGGCTGCCTGAACATCACTTCCTTCCTCTCATATGAGTAACAGCTAAATGTACACATTTTTACAGCCTGCCTTTGGAGATCTTTCTTACTTTACTCTTTAATCTTTTTGCTGCAATGTTGGCCAAAATAAAGGTAAAAAGAAAATACAATCTGTCAAAAGGATTTGTGCTTATTATGAAGGTTTGGTTTACATTTTGTAGCAAATGAAGTGTATCTTAGCATGTCTCTGTAATTCTATCATCAGTGTGTTGTATTGTTGTACTTTGGCTTTCTGCTGTAAGTACACACATACAGACACGGTAGGATTACCCAGGATGCTTGTTCATTTCACTTGTGTGGAAACTACTCTACCCATTCACTTTCAATCTAACACCGCTGTCATACTGTACCGAGCCACAGATTGGGAGGAGTGGTGATTTCACTTTCAAAGGAGAACGTATTTCTTCTTTTGGACTCTTGAATCATTCCTATCCAGAAGGAAGTCATTTTTTTTCCAGGTAGAGGCAGTAAAACACAGGTTGCATGGATTAAATACAAAAAAACAGCATGATCTAAAATTATAATGGTTGTTGTAAAATATTAACTCACCTCAGTGGAAGGTATCACCTTCGTTTAACAGTGGATTTGAAATGAAGTTACTTGTTCTAATAATAATGTGGATTCTCCACGCTGAGCATCAACACCTTATCATGGGGAGGGGTTTGTGTGCAGCTGTTTTGTCAGGTGTAATAGTTCCCTGTGGGCTCTCTCAAGTAAAGTGGTCCAAGGGGCGGACTGATCACAGAAAGTTGGGACCAGGTCTACAAGTGGCCTGGATCTTAAACAAAGTGTTCTCTATGACCATTGTCTAATATTGTAGGATATTATATATTGTAGATACATTTGCTGTCGACAAATTAATTAGGTGACAAAAACTTTCAACAAAAAGTTGGATGATATCTTATTCTGAGGTATTTTCCAGCAGTGGGAACAGCTCTCTCCTCTAACTCACCCACTGAACCTTTGGCGGCAATGGCCACGGTCTCCAGGAGGACCTGGACGATGCCGGCTCTGACCCGCGGCGTATTCTTGTTGTTGGTGTCCAGATGATTCAGGACCTGCTGGATGACGTGGTGGGAGTGCTGAGCCTGGACGGTGACAAAGAGGTGAAACGTACATGTTATATTCATTGTATCAAGCTTTTTGATTCAGAAGGTATCAAAACTGCAGCACACCGTCAGACAACTCTTCTCACTTTTGCCTTTGAACAGGAACATTCCTTGAAATTCATCATACCTGGGTGAAAATTCTGAAAAAATTGACATATTCCACTGGCGGTGGCTTCTTCATTAAAAACAATAACTGGCCATATTTCCTGTGAGATTTATTTTTTTACTTTTGAAGTGAAATGCATCCTGGGCTATTGCCCGCTCCTGTGAGTGTCAAATTTGCTTCCTGTGTCTTTGATGGATTCCCCCCTTTGTGTCTGCTTGAGAAACCGACCCTTGACAGCAAATCCTGATGTTTGCTGTTAATGTTGGAGATGAGAGACATGTTGAAAATGTCCCTGGAGCTGCTGCATCTCAGCGAGACCTTGAAATGGAAATAGCATCATCGACAGCTGCCTTCAGAAGGATGTTTTCTTTTAAAATGGTCCAAAGTCTGTGGTTTCCTCCTGAAAGCAGCGTGTTGGACCGTGTCTCTGCCGGACAAACCGGGAGTACGTTTTGTTTGTCGTCACTGAGATCAAACAGACTGTCCGCTGCCGTCTCCTGGCAGAGAGACCCAACTCCCTCCGGACAGATCAAAGAGACACACACACACACACACACAGAGAGCGGGGTGGAGATTTGGCCCGTTTGTGGTTGTGAGTGAGACAGAGAGTGAAGATGGATGCTGTAAAACGTATTTGACAGCAGGAATAAGTGGTTGGACGTACAGCTGCTGCTCTGCATGAGTCAGAGTCAGTCGACGGAGGTCAAGCGATCGATAAGTCGACCGTTTCGTAAGTCAGGAATGTAGAAACGATCATGGTCAAGTCTTCATAGGACAAGTCAATAACGTAGAACATTTCCGTGGTCACATCTTGATATACAGTAAGTTGACAATGTAAAAATGATTGAGGTTATGTCCACATATCATTCGTCAAGGTCGAGGTCACATCCATGTATAGTACGATGCGTTGATTACGTAATGATCCCTTCCACAACAGGCTTGATGAGTGTAAAGGGCTGTGTTTGGAGTTAAGAGTTCCCAGTCCTAATGAAAGAAGCCCAGAGGAGGGACCGTCTGAGAAGCAGGATTCAGAGCAAAACAATACCCCAAACACCTCGTCACAGTAACAATGGAGTGCAGCAGGGATATCAAAAAGAGAGTGTCAACACATCGGATGGCAAAGTGATCCATCTCCCTGTGGAGGTTTCAGGGACACCGCGGTTGGATGACAGCGTGTCAAGATGACTGACAGGTGCTGAGAGAGATCCAAAAGAAGGGGGAGGGTGAGGATGACGGTACACCTTTTGCTCCAATGTAATAAGGAGGGGGACCTGCCTTATAGTCATGATGCAATACTTTAAAACTACAGAGACAGTAGAAATTGCACATATTTGTGTAATTAAAGTGAGTGCACTGTACCTGGATGGAGTACATAATGATTCTGAAGCAGGATACTGCAAATTCATTGGGGTCCCACAGGTGGTGGTTGTCCAGGTGCCTGCAGACAGAAGAAAAGTAAACAACATCGTCAATCTTCCCACTGACTAAAACGTCCAAGTGAGGAAGTCGTTGGAGATGGATGGGTAAACATGCACAGAGTGCACTGTTTATTTCCAGGTTCCCATCAGTATTCACTATTCTCCAATCCATGTCCTCTCTTCACCACGTAGCTTTTGTGCTTAAACCTCGAAAAAACCTCAACCATGAGACCCTTTATCATTGGATTTAGAGGACAAAGTAAAGCTGGGTAGACCTGGGACTGTGCATGTTATTAAAAAGACCAATTAATTAGACTAATTAACAAGACCAATAAATACATATAGTAAAAAAAAAAAAAAAAAAAAAAGAATGTGAGGAAAGACTACAGATATGAATATGTGCACTTCCTGAGCAGGTTTAACTTCAATTCCATTTTTATCTTTATATATTTGTGATTCAATGAGCCACCTGAGTGCAGCATCATCACTTGTACAGTAAATACAGTAAATACCACCAGACCTCAAAGAACATTCAATAGCAGACGAGTGCAGTCAGAGCTAGATGTGTTATAACTACTAATTTTGTTGGAATATATAGTCAATAGCAATGACTATGTTATGCCACTGATATAAAAAGTGCAATAGGTGGACTGTTGGGCTCTGTGCAATGAATTCATTCAATGTGTGTGTGTGTGTGTGTGTGTGTGTGTGTGTGTGTGAGAATGTAGACATGTAATGTACAGGTTGAGTGCTTTAGAAGAGTGTGATATAAATGCAGGGCCATTTATCATTTAGCTATTAGATTCATATTTGGTACGGAGACATTTCACTCACAGAGTAAAGATAAACGTGTCAGTGCTCTCAGGAGAAGGAAAAATATAATGAAGAAACATTGTCTAAATTAACTAAAATATACCCATTACTTCTATGAACTGCAACTTCTTATCACTACCATCAATCTGCCGGCCCAACCCATGTATTAGTCTGGCTCTAGTCATTAGTCCACTGGTGAACTGAGGTTGGGGTTTAAGGTTCAATTATAAATTCGTTTTGGTTCTATAATGACATAATCAAGCAAATAATCATTAAATATATCATTATTAGGCCTAGCTGTTCACAGAGCTGCCTGTAGATTCTGAGATAAAGATAGATGGATATAATAAGATAATGCAGAGGAGGATCAGTGATACAAACAGCTGAAAAATGCAGGACAAAAGAGGAAAACCTAAGACATCCCACTGCTGAACTTAGAAAAAGGGCAAAAAGGGAAAGAATGCTCATGTGCTTCAACACTGAGCTGAAGCCACAGAGGTGAGATATACATGAGGTCAAAGGTCTCATAAAACACCATGTGGGTGTTGACGACATGCAGATGAGAGTGAGCGGCAGATGGAGGGCGATGGATTTGCTCATCTCTGTGGGAGCCGACCTGCAGCCTCAAGGTAAACCCATCTATGACATACATCTGCTATTTATGTCTGCACACAAACACACAGGCTGGACGTTGACTGATTCACCCGCCTGCTGACAGCAAGAGCAGCTTCCAAATCATCTGTATATTCTGATGGGACACAATCTAAAACAAAGCATAGAGAGGTCACACCCCTTTCACTGGTCCCCATAGGACCCAATTTTGGAAAATGTATGGGAGTCAAGAGCGAGAGACAAATCATTTTTTGATCCCGTTTGAATTGTACTATGAATAACTCATATGTTTGTCAATTTAAAAGTCAAGAAAGAAGTTGGTGGTTCGGTTTGTCATAGTATCATTTAGTTTTGCGGTAAACTGCACAAGAGTTACGCCTCTAATGTCTTGCAATGTACGTCACAAACACAGCTGTTACCTTGGCCTGCTAGCTAGCTAGCTCAGCTATGTCCAAATGTATCTTAACCATGGATCGCAATATAAAACACTCCCAATAAGTCGATCATAGTGAATTCCAAATGTCGGGAATTGTGAATATCGTGTGTGAGTGTAACAATGGGTAACTATAACTTAACACAGAACACAAGTCCAGCTGAGGCTAAAGGGAATACCATTAAATATGCAGGTATCCATAAAGCAAAGTGTTGTTAAAGAGAAATGTTGACCTTCTGACAATATACAATAGTTGTCAAGCCGTATCACTCAAAAACACGAAAGGAAAAGTGAGTGGATGACCAAAGTCAGAACGGTTCATCATTGGGTAATTGTGAACATCAGTCCAACATTTGGTACCAATCTTCCTGCTAGATGTTGAGATATTTTACAGGATAGGTGCAAACTGTGACGTCCTGGTGGAAGAACTTTCAGGAAACGATAAGGATTATCATTATAAGGATTCATCTTCGGTGTCACATGGAAAACATCCCAAAATGTCAAAGGCGTGGTGGAAAAGTAAGAATACCACCAGAGTCCGTAGGATTCACTTTGGAAACATGTTAAGTCAATGAATCAAGTAAAGGCCAAAATGGTGAATACACCAATAATTGTCCCAATGCAAATACATTCAGTGCCACCAACAATGAAAAGGAAACATGCTTCAAAGAACGATGACTCTGGTTATTATTCCTGTATATTTGACTTTACTTTCTTGTTGTCCTCCACAGTGTCTCACAAGGACGAAGGCGGCGGTTTGTGCTGCAGCTCCTTCTGTGAAACGTAGGAGTCGTTTTTTACTTGAAGATAAGAGCACATGAAAGGAGAGCAGCTTTGTCTTCATCACTTGTTTGTGTCTTTAGCAGCTTCTACCAGTTTATTCGTATATCTATCCTTGTTTCAAGATGCTGCTGCTTGTTGTTTATTTGCACTGAACATTTGGACTAATGCTGTTTTTTTTCATATTAATGTGTTTTTGTTGCTTGCCTCATTGTTCTTTTTGCCATTTCATTATTATACATTTCATGGCCTAAATTGTGCCTCGGGGACAAATACAATTTATTTCTTATTTTATTTGATTGAATTCAGCGAGACATTTCCATCTATGTTCAATGTTTGACCATTAGACACATTTGTCCTGTTTCTAGAATGTTTGATGTGTATTCACATCCCTCCTTTCAAATGGAATCCCAGCTGCAATATCAACACTCAAAAAATGCATATTTTATTCTATGAGAAATTACCTGTTTTTGTTTTCCTTACAAAGTCAGTCCCATCCTGTGGTCGTGGGAATCATGACTCTTAACTGTAAGCAAGGCTTAAGTAGTGTAACATTTTATAACACAGCAAAGAGCAAGAGACGAGGAGACACCCACAAACTTAAATATCAGACCTCACTTAAAAAACAAGGCCATCTTCAGTCACCTAGCAACAATGTTGTAATGTCCCAGTCAAGCACCGAGTTTTCTAAACAATGGCGTTCTGTTGAATGTGCAGAAAGTCTGACAAACGCTCCATTCTGCAGTATAACAAATTGGACAAATTCATCTCCCTGACATCCTGCACCTGCTGACTCTCAACAACTTGCATTAGTCTCATTCAAAAAGTTTTCTCTTCTCACACCACCAAACATATGGTCACCCGCTTCCGCCGTGTTTTCCCAGGCTTGTTTTTCCACTTAAAGGAGAAAACCGGTCATTTTTGTCCCCATTTTTGTTTTCCCCAGGGTCATCCCGACTTATTAGAAGCAAAAAACCAGACAAAAAATGACGTTGCCTAGCCCGAGATCTGTACCTGCCTGGCAGCCTTCCAGACTCGCTCCAACGCTAACCCATAGGGGCAAGTTTTATCTGCTTTCCTGGGCCTCAGGAAATAATTACAAGACCTATGCAAGACAGGTTGGGTCCATACGAGACATGACAGCGCTCGTTTAGCTCAAATAGTGTGGCAAAACAACATAAATATGTGTGTTTTTGCATGGAGTTACTCTCCTCAAATCACCCCGTAGACATTAGCAGTAGATAGCCGAACGGCGCTCGTCCCTCCCAGTCACCGCAGAAACGAATATGTTTTCCTCGTATTTTTGATTTTGTAATCCATAAAGAAATGTAATGGTAAAGAAATGATCGAGCAGTGCAGTCCTCATGTCCACAATAAATCCATGAAGCTGTTTTGTCCATATGTATGACTATGTGACAACATAACCATTGCTTACAGCTAAACAGCAGCCCGTAGCCAAAACAATGCGAGTCTCGCGCAAGAAAAAAACACACATATTTATGTTGTTTTGCCACACTATTTGAGCTAAACGAGCGCCGTGGTGTCTCGTATGGACCCAACCTCTGTTGCATAAGTCTTGGAATTATTTCCTGAGGCCCAGAAAAGCAGATAAAACTTGCCCCAATGGGTTAGCATTGGAGCGAGTCTGGAAGGCTGCCAAGCAGGTACAGATCTCGGGCTAGGCAACGTCATTTTGTGTCAGGTTTTTTGCTTTTAATAAGTCGGGATGACCTTGGGGACAACGAAAATGGGGTCAAAAATGACCGGATTTCTCCTTTAAAGGCGTCTCAATTTGACAAATTGGTAAGTCAAACTGGGGCTCATCTTTTGGAAAACTAAGTGAAAAAATGTTGTCTATGAAACCATCTGTTATAGGCCTACACCACAGGTTGCTAAATCAAATATATCAAATTATGGGGCTTTGTGTGGCTTAACATATACGTTTTTGAGTTTGGGGTTAGTCATGACTTCTGGAGACAGTAATTGGAGACAGAGGGCCCTAGTTTCGTAGACCAGGCGCAGTCAGCTTTCAGCGCACCTGCGCCGCGCCAACGGGGCGTGTCCGCCTGGACTTTGCAAGTTTCGTGCACCGCGCAGGCTCGCGCAGGCACACCTCCGGTCTCGCCCACCGGCGCAAGTGGGAAAGAGGGAGGAGAAGAAGGCGTGAGTGGGAGACGAGGAATAGACGAGGCGTGGACTGGGATTAATACAGCCGATTCAGATCTTCACCAATCAAATGAGCTCCTCTCCTCTCCTTTAATGCGTTAGGGGAGGTTCAGTGGAAGTTCCGTCACTTGACAACCCGATGACAGAAGCAGCGCCGCCGCTCCCAGCACGCGCATCACGCGCTGTGCGCGCGTATTATAATAATAACAATGCTGATATTATAAAAAACAGGAGAGAGAGAGGGAGATGTTTTGGTCCGAGAGGCTGAGTTTCCGTTACGCGTGCCATCCGCCTTTGATCTGACGTCAGATGTGATGGGACAATCTATATAGATATAAATTCACGTGTTGATTCATTGTTTGCATTAAATAGTGTTTGTTGTGATTATGTATTGCATTTAAATGTGCCTGGAACTGTGGAAACCTGCCTGTGAGGTCTCGGTGACGTGTGCGCACTGCGCGCCGGTCCGCCAAACTTCCGATCCGCCAGCTGTGATTCGCATTAAATCAATGGACTTTATTTACGCCTTGCGCTGAAAGTAGACCAGGTTGGAGCTGGCGAGCTTTCAGCGCAGTCTCGGCGAGGCTTTTTGTCACGAAACTTCCGCTACGCCAAGCTGAATCTGTGACGCCTCCCCCTGCTGCGCCGCCACACCCATCTTGGCGCAGGCGATACACCAAACTGCCAAACTGACCGTGCGCAAGGCTGCGCGGGTCGAAACTTGCACTGCGCCGGCTGCGCCACCCTGCGCCGGTCTACGAAACTAGGGCCCAGAGTCTGTATCAAGTTGGAGTTAGTGCAAGGATCAATATTGGCCAGCAGGAGTCACAGTATTATTGAAGCATCAGAAGCAGAGTTCGTATTGTACAAGCACTATTAAAACATTTTAAGGATATCCAGCTCTCACGAAAAGCATTCGACGATGGTTCAGTTTAAACATACAATCCCAGCAGCCATTTTCAACAGTCTGCCTGATGCAAACAAAACTATGGTCTGTGAACGAATGGCAGGGGAAAAGAGTCGGATGAGAAGGAAAAGATGGAAACGAGGGGAAAGAATGGAGAAAGCAGAGCAGAGCGATAAAGAGGATTGGAAGCTGGTTATGTGAGAACCGCTCACCAACGTGACGTCAATCCAAAACCCCCAAAACCCTCCTCCCCCCGTTAACCCAAATCCCTGCTATTTATAAAATGAAGACGCTCCCTCCTCCTCCTCCTCCTCCTCCTCCTCTGCAGGAGCACTGCAGGAGGAGAACCGGTTTCACACAAAGACAGGCAGAAGAGGAGCAAAGTGTCTGTTTAATGGGGAGAAACATTAAAGACTGGACTGCAGTGATGATGTACTCAGTGCCGCCCTGTTGCGCTCCCATCTTCAGCTGCATCTGCATTAAGCCTCAATAGTCGTTTAGAAATTCATGCTGCTAAAATTTTCACAGTCATCAACATCCTCTGCTCTAGTGTGGGGCTCAGTGAAGAGAACACTGTTGGTACTAGCGTTGTACCGTATACCAACAATACAAAAGGTATGGCAATACCCTCAAACTACTAAATTCACCTGAGACACACATACATATTCAGAAACATAGGACGTAACATGAAAGGAGCTGAATGAAATGTGACCTTTGACTCAGAAAAAAACCTGCCGACTGGTTTACCCACCAGAGCCCGACGCCATCACATCAGCACTCACTGGCTTTACAAAGAAAATAGAGCAGAAGTCAGAGCAGGATTTAGTTCTGCCGCTTAGCCTGTAGGGGGCGCATGGTGCCAGCTGGAGGCGACACAGGGGATATGTTGCCAAACTCTCATTCATTCATTCGTTAATTCACTCACACTACACACACACACACACACACACACACACACACACACACACATAAAGTGTGAGCATGACAAACTGCCTGGTTAATGGCGGTTGAAGGCAGGTAGTGTCCAGCACACGTCTCCTGTCGGGTGTCAGACCTGAGAAAATCCCAAACTGGGTTTCGACAGAGAGGACAGGAGGCATCACTAAATGCCCTAAATGTGTCACTGGGCAAAACAAAGGATTGTGGGATTTTCTCAGATTGACTGCAGCAACAGCACAGTCTCATGGCACTCCCTGCATGTACTGATTCATGGACGGGGCCCATGCAGCATGCCGATGAGAGGCCACTTAGACCATCGTGGGAAAAGCAGGTTGCTGACATGGCTAAATGTACTGACACACTAAAATTACTGACTCACTGATGTGTGTACATGGACGTGCATTTTCCCTTTGGTCCGTGTTGCTCAGCACGACTTTCAAACTAAAGGATTTAATTTGGTATTGATAGTGCTGCATCACCTTTTCTTTTCAAAATAAAAGATAGCTTTTGCCAACAAAACCTCATAGTAAGGTTTAGGAAAACCATCAGAAATGCACGTGGTGTCGAACACCCGTCTCATGGTTGATAGTCCTGTGTTGTTGGACCCATACACCTCCACTCCCCCCTACCATAGTTTTCTCAGTATTTAATATTATGTCACTAACAATTAAATTGCACAGTTATTATTATAAAACAACATTACACTCTAAAGTATGGACTAATGCCCATCACAAGACCACAATGTCTTCAAAAACCCTAAGGATTTAACTAATATACATTTTTTAAAAAGCAACACTAATGCACAATGAAGCAGTCGCCCCCTGATGGCCTTTAGAAATAATGCAAGTTTAAGGGAATTCACACCTTGGCTTCACTTTTCAGAACCTTGTGGTGTTTTACATCCATAGCTGGAGTCTGAGACGATGTTAGCCTAGCTTAGCATGAAGACTTAAGGGAAGGGGAAACAGCTAGCCTGACTCTCCATTCAAACAGCATTATTATATTATTATAATAAATGAGTGACGTGAGGTCAGCTCAAGGTCTGTTTGCAGGAAAGAAAAAAAAGAGGAAAATGAAGATGCTGAGCTTTAAACAAATTAACTAAAAGGAAAGCAATGAAACAAATTGGAGAGAAAGTGGAGAGAGAAAGCTAATTAAATGCAGCTCAGTTCTTGAAGAGACCCTGCAGATGTCAAGCAGTTACAGTAATATCATGTAATTAATTGTTAATGGCAGCATTATGACGCTCAGTCCTTGATTGAATTTTCTTACGTTTCTACAGCTCAAGGTATTGACAACTCGTCACTCTTGCTCAGGACTGAAAAAAGCAACCGGAACAAACACCGCTCATGACTCACAGGAAGACTCAAATATTCAGAAAGCTGAAATAAAAAAACAAAGAAAAGTGTCCTTTTGTATGGCTGCTGGGGAACTTTTCATTTCAACTCTGTGACTGTGAAATGTCACAAAGAGACATGAAAATGACGTTGCAGAATATTCTCACAATCAGTGGTTCAAATCCCATCAATCAAAGTGTCGTGGGTTTCTGGGAAGAGCATTAATTAGCAACAGAAATCACAGACAACAGGTCTGCAAGTCTAAATTACCATCAATTAACACAGGCACACCATGAAATAATTCAATTTGAGGGATAGATGACTGCTGCATCAGTCTGACAACAAGGCTGAACTAATTCAAGCAGAATAAAGCAGCGTATCGGGGGGCGCTTCAGTCTCTCCATGCTACTGTCAATACTTCTTCCCACACGTTTACTATCTGTCTAAACCCCAGCTATCTGTCGCTGACCAGGCTGTTCTTATACACTGCTAAAAGTAACGCCCAGTAATCGTACCCGTAGGAAGTTATCAAGAGCGACAAATTCTGCGTAGGGAGAATGTCGGGCTGGATGGGTGGCTCCCAAAACCTGGACAGTCACACAGGAGACCACTGTTCTTGTCCCGTTTGAAACCATAAAAGTTCATTTATTTGTCATGAAACCTCTGTGAAACTTCTGTGGTTATTTGAACCCAAACGTAGGGGTTGGGCTGTAGGTCACTGGTGTGATGTTCAGCAGGTTGCTATCGCTGAACTACTGTGAATGGTACGCATGTTGTGTGGAGGCAGTAGTCTACTGCCAGCCCTCTCCGGATCATTTCACTGTGTATTTCTGCTGAAAAAGAAGGAAGACACAGACACTGAATCTCCAGATGATCCAAGTTTTCCTAAACGGGGCTTTTGTTAAAACAAGATCAATTTGACACAAACCGTTGCATGAGGACATATTGCACTGGTGTTCAATGAAGGTATTTGAGCTCATGCAAATGGATCCTCTGAACTAGCTGAAGATTAAAAGCAGCAGACCAGAGACACAATACTGGGTTATCTCCCAACTGGACCAAGCAGCACCTGTAATTACAGAAACCCACCAGCCTTTACCTTTTCTCTCAGTCTCTCATTGCTTTACTGTCCTCCTCTCGTTTATATCACTCTGTTGTGACAGACGTCGTATATTGTCAGGTCATTATGGGCCAGACCTTCAGGCGCCTTACTATTGATTGTTTCCAACGTTTAAGTGATGTAAGTGAAGCTCACTCTACTGTTGCTCTCGCAGTATCTGTCCTGTTTACTGAGCAAACATTCATCATTTTGGCTAAATGATCCTTTATATGTCGAGACTTCTCGTCTAAAGGTGGTAAATTCCAACAGTCGAGACATTTCAATCACCAAGACAAACCTCATAGGTGGACACGTTGGACACCGCCAAAAAATAGCATTACTTCCAAATGATACTTTAAACTGTCTTATCGTACTGTGAACTGTATTATGTATTAATAATAAACAATGATAATTGAAATGTGAGTAGAAATTGTATTCTGCCATTACTATATGACTATAGCAACAGCTCACTTTAACCAGTGATATGTTGTGATTATATCACAGCTAAGGGCCGACACAAAGCGGAGGATGAAATTGTGTAATACCACAGCCTGCCATGAGCTACTGCTCAAATAAAAAAGGTATAATCATTTCTGAGCATGTCTAAGAATAAGTAGGCAGTTTAAGTGTGTGTGAGTGTGTGTGTGTGTGTGTGTGTGTGTGTGTGTGCCTGCGTGTTCAGGAGTATGTAACAACATTAAAGGCAGGGTGAAGAGTCCAATTTATTTCTAGCGTTACCAGGAAAAGGCCCCTGGGAGCCCATGATGTTCACACTGATAATGACTCCTCAGCTCAAATGGCCCCCAGTGGCATCACCATCTTCAGCCTTCTTACACCCAATATCACTGCTGTCATTTCCACAACTATTACTGCTGCTACTGATATCTAGTAGGGGAGTGGTAGTTGATAGAAAATATATATAAACGATGAAATAAGCTTTTTTTTTTTTTTTCAAAATTAGTGATTTTCGTTTTTTTTGCAGAATATGCAAGTTGAGATCATGAAGAAGCCACTGCATGTTTCAGATAACAGTATTGGTTGCCTTAAAAGTATACATTTTGTATTTGTGGTTTTGGAATAAATCTGTGTTGTCTGTGTCTCTGCAGGGCCGTGTAAGGCGATGCAGTTAATTTCCATATTGATCACCGTTCACATGCTGTTGTTACTTTTTCGGCAAATCACCTGCACGTTAGAAGCGAAACACATGGCTACTTATTCATCGCCCGTGTCCCTCGCAGCGGAGGAGTTGGAGCAGAAGATATCAGACGCTATGGTTACATTTCAACGGGGAAAAAACAGCTAAATGGAGGAAGTCCGTAACTTTGACTGCAAATGCTACGGAAGAAGAAAGGAGAACTCTCTCCTTGGAAGTCATTCATGTAGCGACAAACTTTCTCAAGAGCTTATGGACAGCATACGGATGGATTCTTTAGCTGCTGAAAGAGAGCAAACGGATACGTAGTTACGTCGGAGATGACTGCATCCACCAAAAGCCGCAGACGAAAAGAAAGTCTGCCCGGACCTCTTATTTCATCGGAGCCAACGCAGTCTGCAGGAATACTCTTCAGTTTCTTATGGGGTGAGTTTCCGTTAACATCCAAGTTATCCACTTTGCTTCGCTAGCTAAGCTAGCTCAGTACTGTCGTTTTAAAATTATATGCACATCGAAATTAAGCTCTAATGGGAGGTTTTGGCTCGTAATGTGGGCATCTGATTTAACAGTAAGGTGCCAAGGGGCCTGTTGGCATTGCTTGAATTGACTGTGATGCTAATAGTTTAGCAACTAGCCTACCTGAGGACAATAGGCTAGTTGCTAAATCATTAGCAGGCTAACAGATAGCAGATATCACTCACCTGGTGGGGGGAGGGCCATATCTGGCCAGGTGAGGTGAGGGGAGGTGAGGTGAGGTGAGGTTTGCAAATCTTTCAGGCCAGTTTTCTCAGTGAAGGGTTTTCAGAGAAGCATACATTCAAATGGCCATAACTTCGTCAAATATTATCGGATTTCCATGTGTATGACAGCCCTAAACTATGCCAGTTCATCAACACACATGTGCACACATACACCGCCCCCACACGTATCCTACGCCAGCTGTTTCCGTATCCGGGCGCTAAGGACATAGCTCCATCTGGTGTCTGTACCCGGCCATCTCTCGCTCTCTCTCCCTCTCTCTCCACACACACACTAGGGGTGGGTAAAAATATCGATTCAGCGATGCATTGCGATTCTTTTCCCCGCAATTCAATATCGATTCAGCAATCTTCTGAATCGAGTCAAGCCCCTGGCCAGTAGGGGCGCTGTGACCGACACCCTCGTGTGATTCGCGCTGTACGGACGGAGGCCGCACTAGACCAAACCATTACAATATGGCGACCGGAGTGAGTACACACCGGCCGTGGAAGCGCCGCGAATAGGCGCGTAGCGGAGCCCGCTTCCTTTCGGCGCCCCTGTTAAGCGATAGTGTCATTCACACCAGACATGGAGCGCCGCGAATAGGCGCGGCCGTCCCGCGCCGTGAAGCGATCGTTTCGGCGTCTGCTCTATTTTTTGTGCGTCCCACGAGCGAACGCGTCAGTTCTGGCAGTAAATCACACAGTAGCTGTGTCCCAATTCAGGGTCTGCAGCCACAGCTAAAGAAACACGAGACAATCTGGCCAATTTTCAAAATAAAAGCAATTTTCAAAATAAAATACCGCGATTGACAAATGCGATCATAGTTGTGTATCTCAACTCGCACTGGGAAACAGGAAGAGACAATACATTTAATAAATGTGAAGAGTAGATAAACAAATAAGTGCATTTCAACGGTATATCTGCACTACTACTGTCTACTACCATAGCTTCTGTGGCCGGTGTGAACCCGTTACATGCACTGTAGTTCAGTGTTTAAGCAGTGTCCTGTTTTATCATGCTATGAGTTATACCACGGCTGTTCATAAGGCATGGAACTAAATAAATTATTTGAAAAAATGATTTGGTACTCTTACTTGTGTATTTCTACTTGAAACTGAATCAATATCGAAGCATTTCAATCAATATTGAATCGAAATCGAATCGAATCGTGAGATTCTAAACAATACCCAGCCCTAACACACACGTACGCACACACACACGCACACACACACACACTCCACGTGTGTCTCTCCCTTTGTTTAAGCTTAGGTTTGTGTGTTAGGTAGTTAGGTAATAAGGCTGTGTTAATTGCAGTGTTATTACTGATTTTAATAAATCTTATCATATTATAACTAGCGGTCTCTTGTGCTTGTTGTGTATATGTCACTGGATAACAGCAGGTTGTGAAGGCTAGTGCTCAAATTTCACGCCTTTTTAATTGTTCGATTGTTTTTATGCTTCTATGCCAATGATCACGATGATTGGCATGTGAGTATAAAACCTTTATTGAGACTGAATACAGTTTTAGGTTATCTTTTCCCTGATCCCAGGGTGGTGCCCCGTTTATTCATGAATATATTATAAGAATATATTAAATATAATTATTAATATCGATAATCATATTGACATTAATAATTAGCTGTTGATAACCGAATCTGCTCCTGCTAAAACCCCAACAACAGCATTTCAACCAATCCATCTACAACTTGTTGAGAAGACCAAACTGTTGGTCTAGCCCTAACAAAAGCGGGTGACATTACTGTCCATGCAGTCACACTGCAAGAGAGGCTAAAAACACTAAACACACACACAAAAAAAAAAAACTAATTTAAATATCCGCCTGAAGCTGCAGAGGCTAAAAGGGCCGGAATGAAGCCTGCACACAGAAACAGACAGTGACAAAGGAAATCTCAGCGGGTCACGGACGTTCACTCGGTAATTGTCCAATTTATGTGGAGCGTGCCAAGTGGCGGGGCAGCACAGCCAATAGGAGCGACGGCGAGGATGTTTAAATCCCAGGAGGGAGAGAGACGGGCAGCAAGGGGGCGACGGAGTGCCACGTTCACACGGCAGCCACCCGTGTGATAAGAGAGCTCATTTAATTTCCTCTGTGTGCTGAGAGTCTGTGTGCGTGTGTGTGTGTGTTTGTGTGACAGACAGAATGAGTCAGAGCATGTGTGTATTTAACATAATGTAAGTGGAAGAAGTAGGGAAGTGTGTTTCTGTCTGAAGGTTGTGTTTTTGTGTGTGTGTGTGTGTGTGTGTGTGTGTGTGCCGACATGTCTCCTTTCCTGCTGTCCAACATGCAGGTCATGAATCTGAATGGTGCAGAGAGAGAAGAAGGTATATCTTTGCGTACATATTCTTGATTTAAAAAAATAAATAAGTTACATTAAGGTTGTGCTTATATCAACTCATTCTCACTGACAAACCGGCAAATAACATGTACAAAAGTGATGCTGGAGGGGAATGTATGTGTGTCATAGTTTGAAGCTTTGCAGCTCCGACCGACTGCAGTATTTGATGAATTAGAGTAAGAACGTGTAAAGATCGAGGCTTATTTTACTGGAAACTTGAAAAGACACTATGAATGTAATGAATGGAAACTGTATGTTAGAGATAGAGGTTTATTTTGAAACATTGTGAATGTAATGAATGGATCCAACCCTGCTTTGGGTGGAATTAAACCACTAACTAATAGGGATGCAACAATACAGTTAGCCCACGGTTCAATACGTACCTCGGTTCTTGGGTTACGGTTTCGGTACACATTTTGGGCGCAAGGAGAGAAGAAATTGCTGTTTCTATATTATTTCTATATATATGGAAAAAAAAACTTCCCTGGAGTGTTTCAGAAGGGCCTTTTATGTCAAATATGGTATGCACACACAAAGGTAATGCATCGTGCATGTGACTTTGTACTGCATCAGGGTAACTTCCCCTGAATGGCATTATGTATACCAACTGATATTACCTGGAAGAATATAAACCTATGTTAGTTCAGTCCCAGCTAGCATTCAGGTACTCACACCAACACGGGTCGGACAGCGTTGTTCATGTTGCCGTAGGCCGCCCTGCCCAGCAGCTCTCTGAAGCAGCTCTCTGCCAGCGCCGCCGGGTTTTCCTCGCCATCCTGACCCGCCCCCGAAGGTGTGCTGGGGTGCCCGGCCCTGTCGCACAGAGACAGACAGGTTAGGGAAAAAAACGTGCGACTTATGTTTGCATAATTTGCATCAATGAAATACCCTTGAAATAAAGTTCTGATAACAGCTCTGATTTAAAAAGAAAGAAAAAAACCCTGGAGAGTCTGCTTTTGAGACTACAAGTTAAGTGTCAATTCTTCATATCGCACACTGAGAATCAGTAAAGAGAGAGAGAGAGAGCAGAATGCAATATCATTTAGAGGGAGAAAGGACAGAAAAGAGGAACCTTCAGGATATGAGTGAGAAAGAAAACGAGTGAAGAAAGAAGGACGAAAGACGAGAGGAGTCAGGAGACTGAAAAGAAATCAATCAGACCCGAAAAAGAAGGGAGAAATCAAATGAAAGAGTATCGACCAGCCTCAATCAAGTGTGTGTGTGTGTGTAGTCAGTCAGTCTACATCAGATTTCCAACCACAACCATCTCTGGGGTTCACAGACGAAAAGAATGGTCCAAATAAGAGGAAAGATCCAGTGAGCGGCAGTTGTCTGGGTGAAGACGCCAAATAAGCACTCGTTACAGCCGAGGTCTGCAGAAGAGCATCTTCGTGGGACGGAGGCAACCATCCAAACAGGCTCACCAACATTGAACAATAGAAGATTGTAAAATTGATGCCTGGTCTGATGAGTCTCGAGTTTTGTCGAAAGCATGGATCCATCCTGCCTTGTACCAACGGTTCAGGCTGCTGGTGGTGGTGTAAAGGCGGGTCCCACACCGCACCGACTGCCCGACTCGTGAAGTCGGGCTACTTAACATGGCAGACTCGAACAACGACTTGGGCGGTTCACACCTACGGAACTACAGCCGACGTAATACGTTCCGCGCTTGCGCGAGATGTAATGTCTCCAAAACAACAGGCGGCGCTAATCTGTATTGTGCGCCAAAAAACACGAAAACCGGAAGTAGGCGGTCCTCTCTAGACCACCTTCTTCGATTCTACTGGTTATCTGGTATGTTTACATCGTCACTTCCAGGCTTCACTGATTCGCTAGTCAAGCTCGTGTCTGGAGAAAGGAAGGAAGCTGCTTTGTCTCTTGTTGGTAAGTCAGAAACTAATTGTAGATTTGAGTTTAGGCATTGTGTGAGTAAAGCTAGTGGTAACATTTAGTCTAGTATTGATAGCTTGTTGTTGAAATTCTTGTGAAGCTGTCTGTGCTAAGTGAGCAATCAGCTTGTTTTTGAGCCAGCTCACCTGTAGTGAATAGACTTGATTAGAGGGAAGGAGGAGCCACAGTCAGAACTTAAGGGACAGCAGTAACTCTCTTCAAACCACATTTTGTCTGGAGAAAGGAAGGAAGCTGCTTTGTCTCTTGTTGGTAAGTCAGAAACTAATTGTAGATTTGAGTTTAGGCATTGTGTGAGTAAAGCTAGTGGTAACATTTAGTCTAGTATTGATAGCTTGTTGTTGAAATTCTTGTGAAGCTGTCTGTGCTAAGTGAGCAATCAGCTTGTTTTTGAGCCAGCTCACCTGTAGTGAATAGACTTGATTAGAGGGAAGGAGGAGCCACAGTCAGTACTTGCGGTAAATTGAGCACTTAAAAGGCTGTCACTTCAGCGTCAGCTGCAGCGTCGGGCCATCAGAACGAAGACATCTGAACAAAGACACAGGGAGTCTATCTGTGGGAGTCAAGACATCTGAACAAAGACACAGGGAGTCTATCTGTGGGAGTCAAGACATCTGAACAAAGACACAGGGAGTCTATCTGTGGGAGTCAAGACATCTGAACAAAGACACAGGGAGTCTATCTGTGGGAGTCCATCGAGGAAGCCCATTGAGGTAGGTATAACATCTCAACCCCTCGCAGCCATGTGTCTTATCCCAGTCAGGACATCGCACTGGAGAAGATTTCACCGAAGTCCCTTCACTCGAGGCTGTAACCCATCCAATCTCTGCTACCCACCACTCTCCACCGGTAAGGAACTTGAAGTACTAGGAGGGCTTTGGAACTGCCAGTCTGCAGTCAAGAAGGCGGACACCATCTCAGCCTATGCCTCCCTGCAGACTCTCCACTTCCTGGCCCTCACGGAGACCTGGATCACCCCAGAAAACACTGCCACTCCAGCTGCCCTTTCAACTGCCTACTCGTTTTCACACTCCCCAAGACGAACAGGGCGAGGAGGAGGAACTGGGCTCCTCATCTCACCCACATGGTCCTACCAGGTCCTTCCTCTCGACCACCTACCCCGATCTACGCTTGAATTTCACGCCGTCTCTGTCACGCTTCCTCTCAAACTCAACATCATAGTGATCTATCGCCCACCCGGTCCTCTTGGTGACTTTTTGGATGAGATGGATGCCCTCCTGAGCTGCTCCCCTGATGATGGCACACCACTCGTCGTCCTCGGTGACTTCAACATCCACCCGGGAAAGCTGCATTCATCTGAATTCATAGACTTCTTTTCCGCTTTTGACCTTACACTGTCCCCCTCTCCACCAACTCACCGGGCCGGGAACCAACTTGACCTTGTCTTCACAAGATCCTGTGACATCTCGGTACTCTCTGTTACCCCGCTCACCGTGTCCGACCACCACTTTGTGTCTTTCTCCATCCCCATGAAGCCCACCTCATCCCTCCACTCTACGCCTCGAATGGTCACCAGCCGCCGCAACCTGAAATCCCTCACACCCTCCACTCTCTCCTCAACTATTATCTCCTCGCTCCCATCCTCGGAACAGTTCTCCTTAATGTCTACTGAGGAAGCCTCCTCTATCCTGATGTCCTCACTCTCCTCTTCTTTGGACACTCTCTGTCCCCCAATCTCACGACCGGCGCGATCATCTCCCGCCCCTCCCTGGCTGTCTGAACCTCTGCGAACCAACAGATCATTGTTGCGAGCGTCAGAGAGAAAATGGAAGAAATCGGGACATCACGAGGACCTTGCTCACTACCACCTCCTCCTCTCTGACTTCACCTCAACTGTTTCGGCAGCCAAATCTGCCTTCTACCTGGCTAAGATCAACTCTTCTGCCTCCAACCCCAGGAAACTCTTCTCCGTGTTCTCTTCCCTCCTCACCCCTCCTGCCCCTACCCCCCCTTCCTCCCTTACTGCCGATGACTTTGCAACTTACTTTACCAAGAAAGTACATGACATCAGCTCCTCATTCACGCCTATTCCCTCCCAGAAGACATCTCCCCCAACTCTCAACTCGGATGGTCTTACCAGCTTTAGCCCCCTCACCTCTGAGGACGTCCACGCACTTGTTACATCTAACCGCGCCACCACCTGCTCCCTTGACCCGATTCCCTCCTCTCTTCTCCAGGACATCTCACACGACATCTTGCCATTCCTCACCACCCTGATCAACTCCTCCCTCACCTCAGGTGTCATTCCAGCGGATTTTAAGACCGCTATCGTGAAGCCTCTCCTTAAAAAACCCACCCTAGACGCTACTGACATTCAAAGCTACAGACCTGTATCTCTTCTTTCATTCCTCTCTAAAACCTTGGAACGTGCCTCCTACAACCAACTGTCATCCTATCTCTTGCGGAAAAACCTCCTAGACCCTAATCAATCAGGATTCAGGACTGCTCACTCCACTGAGACGGCCCTCCTCACAGTGACCGAGTCCCTGCGAGACGCCAGAGCCTCGTCCCACTCCTCCGTTCTCATTCTCCTCGACCTATCTGCTGCATTCGACACAGTCAACCACCAAATCCTCCTCTCCACTCTGGCTGAACTTGGCATAACTGACTCTGCTCTCGCCTGGTTTACATCATACCTGACAAACCGCACCTTCCAGGTCACATGGAATGGCTCTATGTCCAAACCCTGCTCTCTGGACACGGGCGCCCCTCAAGGCTCAGTATTAGGACCGCTTCTGTTCTCACTATACACCAGATCACTAGGTTCTGTTATCACATCGCATGGATTCTCCTACCATTGCTACGCAGATGACACCCAGCTGTTCCTCTCTTTTCCCCCGTCCTCTGACGCTCACATTGCAACTCGCATCTCAAACTGTCTGGCTGACATCTCTGTCTGGACAACTGCACATCACCTCAAGCTCAACCTGAACAAAACCGAACTCCTCTTCATCCCAGGGAAAGACTGCCCTCGCATGGACCTGTCGGTCACTGTCGAGGGCATCACAGTATTACCTTCCTCAACTGCGAGGAACCTGGGTGTAATCCTCGATGACCAACTATCCTGCACCCCCAACATCACTGCTGTGGCCCGATCCTGCAGATTCGCCCTCTACAATATCCGCAGGATTCGGACCCTCCTCACAAAGGATGCAACGCAGCTCTTGGTCCAAGCACTGGTCATCTCCCGCCTTGACTACTGCAACTCTCTCCTGGCCGGACTCCCGGCCTCTGCGATTAAACCATTACAGCGTATCCAGAATGCCGCAGCACGCCTTATCTTCAATCTACCCAAATTCTCCCACGTGACCCCCCTCCTCCGTGACCTCCACTGGCTCCCTGTTGCAGCACGCATCCAATTCAAGACGATGACACTGGCCTTCAGGGCCATCAATGGAACGGCACCCTTCTACCTTCAAACACTGGTCAAACCTCATGCCCCGAAGCGAGCACTTCGCTCTTCTACTTCAGCTGGCCGGCTGGTACCACCATCGCTGAAATCAAGCAAATGTCGCTCAGCAAAGTCCAGACTCTTCTCTGTTCTGGCGCCTCAGTGGTGGAACGAACTCCCGACCAATGTCAGGACAGCAGAGTCATTTGCCATCTTCCGAAAAAGGCTCAAGACTCACCTGTTCAGACTTCACCTTGACTCTACATAGCATGACCCTCTAGCACCCTCCCTCGACACCCCCCCCCCCAAAAAAAAAAAAAAAACAAACAAACAAACAAAAAAAACAAAAACAAAAAAAAAACAAAAAAAAAAACAAAAAAAACAAAAAAAAAAACAAAAAAAAAAAAAAAAACTTACCTATAGCACTCTGATCTTAGCACTGTTGCTCTTGAAGTACTACTTTACTCAGATGAGGACCTAACACTTGTTCTATTTTTAGCTCTTACTTTATCGGCAATGATACGTCGTGGTTTCTTTGTTTCCTTCTTTTGACAAATGTACTTATTGTAAGTCGCTTTGGACAAAAGCGTCTGCTAAATGACCTAAATGTAAATGTAAATGTAAGCTGCTAGCCTCCACCAATCAGAATGGTAAAAGAGTCACCGACTCGCATGGCGGATTACACATTTGAATCGGCTGAAATGAACGCCGACGTGGGCCGATTCGAGCGACCACACCAAGCAGACTCGTGTCACGGACGCCGACTCTCTCAAAGACGCCGATTTTCGGTCCGGTGTGGACTCGCCTTAATGGTGTGGGGGATATTTTCTTGGCACACTTTGTGTCCCTTAGCACCAATAGAGCATGGTTTACACTATGCCCATCCCTTTATAACCACCATCTTCTGATGGCTGCTTCCAGCAGGATAACACGCCACGTCTCTTTGTTGAACATGACCATGGGTTCACTGTCACCAGATCTCAATCCATGATGCTCTCATGTCAATACGGACCAAAATCTTGGAGTTTCCAGCACCTTGTTGAATCTATGCCACGCATAATAATAACGCAGTTCTGAAGGCAAAAGATACTAGCAAGGTGTACCTACTGAAGTGGCCAGTCAGTGTGTGTGCATGTATGTATAAAAATGTATAGGATATTTTTTTCATGAAAAACCTGTTTAAACAAAGGCAGTGTGAGAAGCACTCACTTTAGTTTTATTGGGAACAACATGTCAATGCACAGATCTTGGATTGTTCACAATAAAACATGAAAAGGGTCTTTGTACCAAAACGTTCCCCGTCAAAGGAAAGATGAGAAGCAATTGAATGTGTCCTGGTGTTGCAGTTCATATATTCCTGTTACACTTGGTCTATGAGATCTCCAATTCGGAAAAAAGTTCTCTTTCAAAAACTTTTCCTTCTGTTTTTGCAGCGGATAAAAAAGAATACAGATTATGATGAACAGGCCCTCTGGAAAAACTCCAGGAAAGAAAATAGGTATTGTTATACTTCTGAATGCTGCTGATAAGAAAGAGATGGTAATAAAAAGTTGGTTTTGGTTTGAACAAGGCTGTGGAATGAAACGATGAACACAGAGGGGGCAGGACGATGAGGGGGTAAACAGACAGAAAGTAAATGAGCATCTGCTTTTCCTCAGAAGAGAGTTTCAAATTAGGTCAACATTTAGTCCTAAAACATTCTCAAACAACCAACAACAACTGCTGACAAAATCTAACCAGAAGAAGATTGTGTGATACGATCAAAAGCTCCAGAACAGCCACTAATGGACCTTGCGGTGTGATGGTTTTATCGACCCCTGGGTGAAGAATGAACCTGTGTCAGCTTCTCAAGGTGGTAAACTCTCTATCGCTGAAGTCAACAACTCATCAGAACTCAATGACAAAATAGATCAATGGTCCATTTCTTCTGGAATGGAACCCGTTCTCACGCCATGCCGTCGAATAATACAGCTTTGTCAGTGCTCCTTGGCGTCTACATCGACCCTCATTAGTGCATTAGCATTTGTATGTGATGCACACACCCGCTGCATTATGGGTAGCGTGTAGTATAAAGAGAGATAGATCACACATGGAGGTGGACGAGTTAAACAAACACAGGACTTTCATTGAGGAGATTGCTGTTCATGTCAAAAAGTAAAGTTATGGTAACTAAACCTAACTAAGTGGTTTTGCTGCCTAACTTCCTGTGTAGGCAGACATTTATTTTGAAAAGACACTTTGCATGTAGCCAGCACGAGCAAAGGTGACACCAAAGGGGAAAATAGAGCATCATAGTTTGAAGCTTTAGAGCTCCGACCAGCTGCATTATATGATGTATTGGAGTGAGAACGTGTTGGAAGAGACCCATATCTTCACAATCTCCCACAAGTGTATTCTGATCTGGTACCTCGATTGATCACATTTGGTAAAGTTCAGGAAAAATGAGAAATCCTGACTGATGCTGGGTGCCAACAGAGGTCGGACTCCCCTTGTTCGCCCGTCTGAGGGGGTTTAGCAGCGGTGTACCGAATCGACACATGTTCTACCTTTTCTCATGAGAGATCCTGGTCGTTATTTACTCGTAAACAAAATGTAAACATGAGTCGCTGCCTTTATTCTGGAAACAGACTCTCCATTTGTGTTCCGCTGTAACCTTGCTGATCCTGCGACTCCACATACTGGACCAAACCTCTTTTGTGAGCACGTAAGTCGTTTCCCGCAGTCGTCAAGAATCCACAGTCCTGGCAGGAGACCAAGCTATGTGTTGGACTGATAAAATAATGTAAGAGTAAATCACTTCCGCAGCAATAAGGCCGGTAACAGATGGACTGTACCCAGAGCTGGGACTCTAGAGGGAAACAATGCAATTACTGGCGGCCCACACAGGCGGTTCAGGGGAAATTAAATGCTTATTGCTTGTTAGAATCACGGACGTGAGATAAAAAGGAAAATCTCCCCTATAATAGAAGGCAGTTTGTGTTGTTTAATGGAGGTGCAAGAAAAAAAAAAAAGCTAAAGATCGGTTCTGATGAGAAAAATACCAAGTGTTTAAAACTCTTCCCGAGGACTTAAGAGCACGGCTCAACCAAGCAGACATTTCATTTATATTTCACAGAGGATCCTGCAGGCTTCATTTAACATGAATGTTGTAATGAATCCAAGGAAATGATGCAGAGCATATGCACAAATGTCCAACGTAATGTGCAGCTGAAAGAAATGTGATGGCTTTACATCGTTGGAAGTGATGGTGGTTAGAGAGAGAGGAGGCGAACAGGTCAAACATACACAGGACTTTCATCCAGGACACTGTTGTTAGTGTTAAACTAAAACAAAACATTGCTGTTTTCACTCACTGGGAACTAGGGGTGGATCGGTACAACCTATTTGTACCGGGAGTTTTCGGCACAGGACGTCCGGCTGGTATGGGACATTCTTTTGGTACGCTCCGTTACAACTCGCACATGCAAAACAGAAGTTCTGGAGCGTGAGTTTAACCCGTATGGTTTTGGCAGCACACCAGTTAAGTTCAAGATAAGTTAAGCTCAATAGACCAGGATTTGTGTCAAAATGTGAGTTCAGGATTTGGAGTACATTTACATTACAGACATTCCTGTGATTTGATGATCGTGGTGATTAAAACGCAATAATCAATTAAGGACATTTGCTTTCCCTGTTGCTCGGAGCTAAGACGGTCATGTACATTTGGTATTTTAGAGCTTTTTAAATGTGTTGTAAAACCAAAACCATGAGCTCAAATAGGGCAACAAGATACATAGATCTGCAGTGTTGGTGCAAAAGATGAGTTGGGCAGCTCGTAATGGACATTAGCTCAGAAAATGTCAGCAAAAGGTCCATCAGCATAGTTAGGGTTTGTCATTTTCATGCTCCGGATGAAAGAAATTGTGTGTGTGTGTGTGTGTGTGTGTGTGTTCACGAACACACATTTTCTTTGGATAATGTTCCCAAACACATTCGTGGTCAGTTTGCCCCGCCGCAGTGCGTTGTGTGGGCTTTCTAATCGAGCCTCGGCAGACCCGGTGGGAAGCCGCGGTCAAGGTCGTTTGATTCTGTTAATTGCTTCTCGCTTAGGGCGGACGTGGGCGGCGTGCAGAAACCAGAGGTGGAGGTTCAGAGAAGGAAGAAAAGCTCTCCTTGTTCCACAATTAAATGCTTGCTTGTGTAGTCAGACAACAAACACACACACACACACACACACACACACAGTTGTGTTTTAAGGCAGCCACCTTGGAAAGGACTTCATTTTCCTCATTCCCTCATCACTGATGTCAAATATGTCGACTCCTCTGCACCTTTCTTTCATTTAACCTCTATAGAGCTGCCTGATTAAATACACACATATCAGCAATGCATAACACGTTCTCTAAAACAAATAATCCTCCTAACATACCTGAACTAGCAATAGGTCAACAAATTCATCCCGACACATCCTCTGTGCACTATGTACAAAATGTCATGGCAATCCATTGTTGAGATAGGATAGATGTCAACTTGAGGCGTCTCCTCCTTAAGAATTCAGAACGGCCGCTTCCTTCTCTGGTTGCTTCTTAACACAGAAGTTCAACAGTCACTTAGGTATAAATCCATGATAGAAGAGGCAGAGGCACGAGACAGACTTAGGAAAAGTCAACCCTGCCCCTCGTGCGGTGATTGCATGGGGCTGAACTGCAGATGTGATTGCAGACGTGTGAACCAGGCGACATGACAATGTGATGTATGCCGCGTGATTACAGATGACGATCGCCATGATTACCGTGCAGTTTGGACTCTTTATCCTGATGATTTGGAGGTGATGCATTTCTTCAATAGGCTTCCCACTTTTTTTTTTTTTTTTTTTTCTCCAGGACATTTTCATTGATTTTGAGCTGGAATGACACTTCAGCATACACAGCTGACTGATAAACTCCTCTTGCTACTCATCAGTGGTTTGTCTGTGGATTGGAGGAAACATTTTTGTTTCTCCTTAAGAGATCGTTAGAACTCGGGGCTGATCCACATCACTTCATACAGGATCAACATTGGCAGTGGTAGTTTATTTAAATGCCCAACACTACCGTGGTTACCTGAGAACAACCCCTTCTGCTCAGTTTTCAAACCACTACAGCCGCCCAATGATATTGTCTTTACAGAGCTAGGCCAGTAGAGAGGGGCTGCATTCATTGCCTAGTCTATGTAACAACTAGCCTGATAATCAGACTGAGTTGCCACCGCCATCTTTGTTCAGCTATGTTGCTTTGGTTTGCACGAACCAATCAGTAGCAACTTACTTATGCTGTCACTGATCGAAGACTCAGGAAGATTTGAGCGTTGGTGCTTATTTAAGTCACACCACTCCTGCAAAGCCCTGATTGGTCAATGGTCTCTCCAATCAGCTTGAAAGCGTTGGAATATAAAAAAGTACTTGGTAGAGCTGCCTGGAATATAAAAGCTTTTTGTTTGAACCCCCTGTGTGGGTTCTCGTTAGGTCTAGAGAGGACTCTGGTTGAACCCTTTACTTGATAGAATGACTTCCTGTAGATCCTCTCACATGTGGTTCTTATCCCTTTATTTTTCGGTTCGTGGTGAAACCATCTAAAAAGGGTTTCAGGTGGAACCTTTATTAAAAGGTGCTACCAGGATGCAAACGGGGAGAACCCTATATGGTTCTAGTAGGCACCTTTATGGTCAAGAGTGATTGTTTGAAGATTTCAATTCGGCTACAAATATGCTCATTTAACAATGACAATTTCAAAAGAGAAACAAACTACACAAGTACAAGGATGAAAACAAGAATGTCCATGAAAATGCGTGGTTTTGTACAGCTGTAGTAGTTCAGTTCAATGTACTACCGATTTCATACTAGATTAGTTAACCATAAATCCAGCTAGTAATGGATAGATATTAAGTTGAAGTCAGATTTTAATATTTAACATGTCCTTCCTGTCTAGCCACACACATCCTGCCTCTCCTTTAAACAATAGACTCTCAGCCTCAGATGTGACTGAAGGATCTGCTCATTAGCTTGCAGAAAGACCATTAGAAACGGCTGGGATGCTGCCATTAATGCAGAAATGTGCCCTGAGGTGATGAACACTCTGCAACGGCAGGAATATATGCACCATCATTAGGTATGGACTATGTGATGGCTGTTCTTCCATTTAAGTCATGGAAGAGCTGATAGGACATTTAGCAGCAGGAGAAGAAGGAAGGAAGGAACAACACTGTAGGAAATGGGATTTTCTGGTTCCTCTAAAGAAGAAAGCATACAAAGGGCTCAGAGTCTACAACCACAGGGACTCGGTAGTTGATCCCTGATGGTTCATATGTCTGGAGCAATTTTGAATAATGGTCCAACATGGCACATTTTACTTCAATGGCTGCATTGGTTGCAAGTATCTTTCTAATCTCCCTCTGAAGTTAGGAGTTTTCTATAGAGGAGTAGGTAGGGGACTATATGGAGGACTGTGTCGAGGACAATACAAATGACTATGTAAAGGACTATTCAGAGAACTATACTAAGAACTATGTAGGACTTTATGGAGGACTGTGTAAAGGACTTTACAGAGGACTATGTAGAGCACAATATGGAGGACTATGTAGAAGACTATGTAGAGGACTATAGAGAGGTCTTTACAGGACACTAGATGACTATATAGAGGACTACGTAAAAGGACTATACTTAAATAAATGCACTTATTGAAATGCTGTAAGTTAATTTAAATTCCCCAGTAAACAGTGATGCTTTATCTATGACTGGGGCTCTTATTGTGAAAGGTGAGAACGGAAGTAGCTGTATAAGTCTATTGTCTATATGGAGGCAATAAGTGTTTTTTTCACCAGATTAATTAATCATCCATCCATCCATCCATTTTCTTCCGCTTATCCGGGACCGGGTCGCGGGGGCAGCTGCCTGAGCAGGGACGCCCAGACTTCCCTCTCCCCGGACACTTCCCCTAGCTCCTCCGGGAGGACCCCAAGGCGTTCCCAGGCCAGCCGGGTGACATAGGCACTCCAGCATGCCCTGGGTCTTCCTCGGGGTCTCCTCCCGGTGGGGCATGCCTGGAACACCTCCCGAGGGAGGCGTCCAGGGGGCATCCGATGCAGATGCCCGAGCCACCTCAACTGGCTCCTCTCGATGTGGAGGAGCAGCGGCTCTACTCCGAGCTCCTCCCGTGTGACGGAGCTCCTCACCCTATCTCTAAGGGAGCGCCCCGCCACCCTGCGGAGGAAGCTCATTTCGGTCGCTTGTATCCGGGATTTTATTCTTTCGGTCACGACCCAGAGTCCATGACCATAGGTGAGGGTAGGAACGTAGATTGACCGGTAAACCGAGAGCTTCGCCTTTCGGCTTAGCTCTCTCTTTAACACGACGGACCGATACAGCGACCGCATTACTGCAGCCGCTGCACCGATCCGCCTGTCCGATTAATTAATCAATAAATTATTTTCTCATGGATTTGTCTCAATCACGCCGCTCTCTCTGCTCTCGTCTGTCCGTCATCTTTCCGCCAGCGCAATGCATGATGGTATATAGTGCTCGGGTGGTGAACTTTGGTTGTACAATTCTTTTTAAGAGGAATTGGGGGATATTTGAGCGACTAAATGCCCGCTCTACATTCAGACAGCTCTACAACACTGTGATCTCTCTATATAGTGAGTGGTTTTGGAAACAGCCTGAGATGAGGCGCTGCCCAGCACCCTGCTGGCGTTTTCACTACATGGTCAGATGATCCTGACCACAAAAAGCCACCGACACCAACCACAGTCTACCATTTCCCATTAATCTAGAATCATTTATCGAGCAGACTGAAACCTGACACACAGATATCAATGGGACGGTTCAAAATGTTGTTCAAGGTTCTATTGATTTTGGGTGCGACGGTTTTACATAATATGCTTGTATTTGTATCTCCACCAAGGATATTTCTGAGAGTTATCTATTTATCCCCTCACGTCTCCTGAAGGACACTATTTGGTGACCTGCCACTGAGCCAGGTTGTCCTGCTGAAGGACATGTTTCTGGTTTGGTGCAGGTCCTGCTGAGCTCTCACACATGCGAGTCAAACTTATCTGAACTTACTCAGTTCAAACCGAGTACAAAGGGAAACGCTCTCAGGCAGCTCTGGCATCATTTCAAAGAAAAAATCCCTTTTTCATGTGCTAATAATGTCTAAGGTTGGTGAAGGTTGTTCACAAGGTGATTTCTTTGATGCCGAATGTGACACTTCTCATCAAAGAGAGGCCTGTTATGCAAATCCACGGTTAAAAAAAGGAGAAAAGAGTGCACACATTAGTGTTTCTGTGAGCCAATATTTATGTTTGTGTTACTACTCTGAATTTAATGGTAGTTTTGACACATTTTGTGAATGAGATGGGAACTTTTTGCATGGGCAATCACATGCAAAATCAAAAGAAGTGAATGGATGCCGGGGGGGTTTGAATGAAGCAATGCAAATGAGGCGAATAAGCAAATCTAAGCACAAGTTTGGAAAACTTCAACTCTCCTGTTGCCGCTGACGTCCTGATGTCGTTGAATCAGAATGAACAAAAACATTATTCTGTCAAAATACTGCAGACTGAAAACACCCAGCATGAAAGATTAAGCTGCATATAGTCATTAAACTTTGGTGTCTAGCTGCCGGCAGTGCAGGGGAAGAATTCACTTTCATGAGAGATCTCAAATTAACAAGAAGTTAGTTCAAATTGGAAGAGGCAGTGATGATCAACCGGGAGTCTTGTTTTACTCTGCAGTTATTCTGAACCAGACTTTACATCACACGCATTACATTTTTATTTTTGATGGATCAGGCTGATGGATTGCCAAACCCTCCTACTCAGCCTTTTTATAAAATCTAACAGGACACTAACGGGGAGTTTTCACAGCGACGAGCTTGACCGACGACTGCTGTGCAGGATGGACATGAGGCACCCAGTGCCTGTGACACCCAGCCCGAGGCTCCTCCAACACCACATAATGACAGGGAGACAACGTCCCGGGTCAGGGCCCAACTTAAATCCCACCACATGTGGTTAAGGGAGACGTCGGTACTTGTGGGGCTTCAGCCCAAGAAAAGCCAGCAGGAGAATGAGGAGGGGAAAAGAAAACAAGGAGGGATACAAAAAAGGGAAAATCAGGGTCCAAAAATAGCTTTTTGTTCACATGGAAACCACCCGAATGAGACGGAGAGGAGAGGGGGAGAGACGGTGAGAGCGAGGGAGACAGGAGAGGTGATTCAGGAAAAGAGGAGAATAGAATAAATAACGAGGGAAGGGGAGAGGAGGGCGATGAGGAGAAGAATACGAAGAGGTAAAGTAAGAGGAGAGAGGAGGCGACAACATGGAGATAGGAGAGGGGAGAGGAGGAAATAAAACAGGAGGAGAGGAGGCAACAAGATGGGAGGAGATGAGGAGACAATAAGAGGAGATACGCAGGAGGAGTAATAGTCTTTTTAATATTGTACACCTGCATTGTTTCATGGGTTTGACTGACTTTGTATAGTTTTATCTCCAAGTGTCTCATCTTGTCCACGTCTCCCTCATAAAACAGGTTTCTGCATGTTGGCTGTACTGTCATTTGCCCTGGGTTTTGTCCTTCAGGCTACACACAACCTGTCCTCTGATTGGTGGAGGTTGTTGGTGCCGTACACCACCTGACGGATTTTTGTTATCTTCTGCATGCATTTGAGGCAAATAAATAAATAAATAAATAATAACAATGTGGTATTTATTTTTCTTCCCGTCAAGCTATAAATACAACATTACTAGCATTAATAAATGTTATTTCATAATAAAATAACCACCACAATTTCACCATAATGTAGTACTTGCCAGGATGATGCAGGAAAGTTTATTTTTTACAAAACAAAACCTATGCATCCTTGTTTACATAAGTGTTAATATGTATTTACATTCTTCAGTCATGTTTAGTGTAGAAAGGCATTGTTACTGGGAAAGAAAACATTTGTTTACAGTTTGTTTAAATATGTATTTTTACCACGGGTAATATGGGGAATGAGAGGAAGTATCAGGGGAGATGAGAGTACAGACAGGAGAGAAAGAAGATGGAAAGAATAGGTGAAGAATGCTAAACAAAGACAAGAATACAGTGACAGGAATGAAGGTGAACCGAGAGGTGAGACCAGCGTTAAGCTTCCTGTCCTGCCTCGGTGATCTTTGCAATAAATCTTTCTGGCCTCAGAGCAGAGCAGCGTTCTCAGGAGAAGATGAGGAGATGGGGAAGACTCCTCAGTGTTTCACATCACCAGGATTCCCCCCTCATCTGGTCTACAGGTCTGGGTTTGAGGACTGAATAGATATAACGAGGTCTGAAATGTGTGGCGGCGCGAGGACGGCCAGGGTTCACCTCCCACCAGCAGACACTTGCGCTTCCAACAGATCCAACAGCAGGATTTACTAGATCCAGACTCCTCTGACACTGCAGGCAGCGGAGGTGAGAGAGGTCATGTGTCAATGCTCACTGCACTTCACCATTCATTAAGCACACTGTTTGTGGGACGCGTTCCCAAAGATTTCTGAAAGTTCTTCAGAGGAGACTTTGCCATCAGTCTATGTTATACTGTACGAATGCTTGGAGAGACACACGACTAGGTGGGGGGTCTGATAGTTTACATGCTGGATCTGATTTGTTAAAGGTCCCCTATTATACTGTTTTTTCATCAATTCCACACAGCTGTCAGAGGTCAAACAACACTGGATTCGATATGCGTTGCCCCAAACCCATCCGTGGTCTTGAGTTTCAGCTGTCTAAAAGTTGTTCAAATGAGCTCTGCTGATAACAGGCTGGTTCGGTGTCTGCACATTTAAATGCTAATGAGCTCCGTCTGTCATCGCCTACTTGGAGAGCGACGGAGAGGATGCCGCTTACGCTAGCGGTAGCATACTCCAATGTTTACGGTGGATGTATCGCTATGGCTCGCCTATGTGTTTCAGGTGAAGGTGCTGGGTCCCGTATGGTTGGGACAGATCCTTTTAGAGGGTCAGTGTCGAGGCAAAGCCAGCTTTGTACTGACCCTTGTTACTGAAGCAGTCCGATGTGAAGTAGTTAGCACACACATACAAGCTAACACGGACCGTAGCCGTCACATTGTCATTAAAAATGAAACGCAACCACTGTCTCTTCTGTTCTTCTGTAGCTGGGACAGAATATAAGCACTTATGTTGATTTTGAACAACAGAGCAATCTGCATGTCTAGCTGTGAGCAACGACATTGTGAAACACTGCTATCTCACTGCTGTCTCAGGACACACCGAACTTCACCTCGGTGATGAACGCCCCCTCTTGGATATCTCCTATCATCAGAGGAGTTTGGTCGATGCAAATGACTCCCTTCGTTACATAACAACAGGAGCTGAATCTGAACAGCCTCTAGGAGCGCCGTTGTACCAGTTTTTCATAACATGGGACCTTTAAAATACCTGGTATGATACTGTCTGAAGTTTATGTAGTACATATTTTTTTTTACCTAGGTTTCTTCATTCCCCGCTAGACAAAAAAGATTTGCGGAACTTGAAAGGATTTGGACTCAACATAGATTAGGAACCGGATTTGATCAAAGCCTATCCAACGTCTTCCTTCCACCAGAATACATATAAAACAAGTTGAGTAGTGATTATTATTCAATTGCAGAACACGTCATGGTCGTTAAGTTCAAATCACTGGGACAGCTGGATTTACCGAGTCCACCACCTCCCTCGGTCCCCTAAAATGATGTTCCCACACAGTGCTGTCACTGCAGGAATTAGTAAATGTAACCATGTATAAAAAAGGCATATGCTGCAAATATGATCTGAGCAACTTTGATTCATCCTTATATCAAAACCCATTCCTAAACGGTATATATAATTGTATATATGATATGATATATGATGATTTGCCCCAATGGTGATTCTGTTGGTAAACACTGCAAACAGAGAGGAGGAAAAGAAACAAGACTGTGTGATTAATAAATATCCTCCTGTGTACAGAAATGCTCTCTTGATGATGACAAATAAAAACTCTCTCTGGATATTTTTCTTCTCTTGTTAAATAGTACATACAGTATAAAGACATGAAACTGTTTATTACAACCTCACTTATACTATATTATATTTTGTACACCATCTTTACTTTCTACTTCATACATCTCACTGGTAGATTTGTCAGCTCTGCAAGTATATTCTGCATTTAAACTTCTCATATGTGTGAGAAAATAATGTATATCAGGAGTTTATCCACAAATGATGATTGCTATTAACTGTCAATAACTTTGGCATGCAATCCTCATCTGTCTGCAATTTTTACGTTTTTTTTTAATTTTTTATTGACATTATGCAATTCTTTGTTCAACCTTTTGTACTATAACACGTGGTAGAGAGTTTCATGATGCAGCTGGAAACAACAGCTGATGTAACAGAAGTTAAATCCTATCTGCCCGTTTGAAAACATCTGGGGGGGAATATGAGATTTAATTTAGCACCTCAGAATGAAAACTGTGACATCTGATCCCTGATCTAAACGAGGCTAACGGGGACGTGCCACAGTGTGTGTGTTCATTCTGAAACTGGATATTGAGGCTTAAAAGCAGCCTGAGGATCGCAGAGTAACACCAAAGGGATCAGAGACATGTATTGGAGTGGATTAAGACAAAAAGTACATTTTTAAATCCAGAAATGTCATCATCTCTGAGTCACTGACTGATCAAGACCTGGTCAGAAAAAGTAGTTACAAGTGAATTCTGGGATATCAGAGGCACCCTGAGCTACCGGGGTAACAATGACCCCTTCCTTCACCTCTTGGAGTTTGAGGTTACAGTAGAAATAGTTTACTTTCCTGATCTGCCAGAGAGAAAAGCTCCAACGCCACATGAATAATTGATTGACTGGGAATGTGAGTGCGTGTTGAGGTTTGGCCCATTACCAAGGTCACCTCCGAACTAGAATAGTTCTCACCTCAGAAAATCAAACATTCGTTGGCTTTCAGGGGTGGAGAATAATGAGTCCCAGTAAAGGCTGTGGCTCCTGTTGAAATGACCTATGTCTCATAGTCTAAAGTGCAGGGTTTGCTAGTTCAATGGAGCATAATCTGGGCCTAAAGTAAGACACAATGGGGAAAGGGGTTGCATTCAGTCTCTTCGTTAATCATATGTGTGTGTGTGTGGCGAGTATCATCTCCCACTCTGTTTAAATTCCAGGTGCTCCTGACGCAAAGGTATTCAAACGGCGGGTTCAGCAAATTTGAGAAGAGAGCAGTTTTCTGCAGTCAATTTGTTTTTTTTTAAAGGATAATCGCCAACAAACATGGATTGAAGGCAAATATTTTGTTAGATTAAAAACACTGACTTTTTGCAAATGATTACGCCAATCTTTTTTCAATAAATGTTGATTTTTTTTTTTATTTTTTTTTAAATCGGACAACTTTGATCACACAAGTCGGAAACATT
>CM056827.1:7564093-7721593 GCA_029853015.1 Chelidonichthys spinosus | reverse complement strand
ATTAATTACTGAGCTAATACACTCACCTCTACCTGTTTGGCCGAGAATCCCGGTGCTTGAAATTAGGTAATATGTATACTTATGAAGCAAAATTGGCCCACTTCTATGCAAATGAACCACATTGCAAAAAGAGTCCAATTCATAAACCTCAGTGCTAATAGCCATGCATGGTCAAATTGAAATTATTAACATCTTCAGAGAGTTTTTAATTTACAATGTTTAGTTTCTGGCCCATTTTTTGTTGAAAAATGTTCAGTGCTGTTGCTCAATTTGGTCAATCAGGTAACAAAACAAAACATTTGTTAACATCCCTATACTGGGTTCTGTTAATTTAAGATTCTGTGTTGCTCTAAAGATATGCAGGGTTTCCTGGAATGTTTTCCACCTTTAAACACCCGTGTTATTTTTCTCAAGTTCTAATGTGGCGGATTTGCTTTTTGTGTAATCTACCCTTGTAGAGAGATTGATGTACACTAAATTATCTTCTTCTCTCGGCCTCAGATTGATGCTGGCTCCATCTGCATTCTTTTCGTCCATCTGATCGTCTGACTGCTTTTGTTTCTCGCGGTTTGACTTTGTTTTGCCCAATCTCATGCTATAAACTTGGTGAAAACAGTAATTTTCATCATTAATACAAAATATGTCAAACCATCAAAAACAACTTATACTTAGCAATAAACAGGAATGTCCTTTTTGCAATAAGACATTACAGGCACATAATTAAAACCATGCTGTTCTCTTCCTTTTCATCATCAATGTGTCATTTAAATGCTGTACTTCAATCGGACTGCAGCAAGGATCTCATGCGGAGGTGTTGTGGTCTCAGTGGGAAGGGAAGATCCATGAAATATGGATATCAGGGAGAGATAGATTTGGATCTGTATTCACAGGATTCAAGTGAGACCTGCACTGGTGGGGAATGTGTTACAGTCCCTCCCCCCGCTGGAAGAGCTGCTGGTATGATCCATCACTGCATTAAAAGAGGGTATTTTTCTGAAGGGTAGACTTGTGGATACAAAATGTCTTCATAATAATAATAATACAAATAATCCAAAAGACATTTAAACTATCAGTTTTAGAACTGAAATTCAATGAAAGTAATGTGAACGCATGTTATCCAAAGACAGTTTAAACTGAAGCTGCTGATTTCTCCAACTTGAGCTCAATTTCACCCCATGAAGAGAACTAATCAGAGAAAGCATCAACGATCAATCAGCTGTTTTTCTTGAATGTGAATGCCACTAAAAAAAGACGCTCCAGGGAACTAAAGACTGAAATTAAACAATTCATCATTTTGTTGTGGACCAGCTCACTTCTTTAACATTATTAAGATTAGTTTAGCTTTTGAAATGAAGATAATGAAAAAAATTCTGTCGCGGGAGCATCTCCTAGATTTAATCAGTAATCAACAAGCCATCGTCTTTTTAACCATTTTCTTTTTTAAGTACTGGAATGCCGTGGTGAGATGCAACACTTGATCAACTATTAGTTGTGTTTCCATCAGGCAGACGACCAAGGCAAGTCGTTCAAAAGAGATTATTTTAAAACAAACAGGAATTCATATTAATATGGTCTTCAGTTTTTTATCATCCACACACAGCAGTCTACCTTGAACTGAAGCTCCACTTATGTTTTTCCATAATCCGCCTCAACAGTGAAAGGTAATGAAAAGCTGGTCAAACTGCTGTCTTCAAGGTCGAACATGAACTCGAAGCGTGAACTTCTACACTCAGCAGTCTGTCTGGACACATTCTGCACCAACATGACACAAGAAATACTGGTCCGGGAAATATGACTTTCAGTAGTCAAGAGGTGAGTGCTAAAACATGTTTCTTTAACTCAGAAAGTGTCTATTCATAAATGTAATTCTAAGGTGGAAATGTGAGCTACAACGCCTATGGAAGGATGTCCGAATATTAACCATTTTCATTTAAGTTACACACACTTCTGTGCCATCAAACTTTTAAGGTCATGAAGATGTGAAATCTTCTCTGCTCAGTTCGGATACTTTGAATGTGACACATGGCAACGGCGGCGCATGTGGATGCAGCAGCTGGATTATGACCGAGATACACTCATCAACATCTGGATCGGATAAAGTGTAGCAGACCTTGAAAAGATCACCACCCCCTACTGTCCTTCCTTGGCTCCAACACTGTCACCTGTCCATCAGCCCATAGAAACTGGTTTCTCACGGATTCCAAATTCACACGCTTCAGACCAAAGAAATACATAAAATCAAACAAAACTTGAATTACTGTGCTCATAAAGAACAGCAGCCAGAAAGTTAACACGACTCATTCAAATAGCAGGGCACTGACAGATAAGATCATTTAAAATGATAGCCTCATCAGTGAACATGAGCTTGATTTTATGTTTTTAACTGATACAAGGCTGGGTTCAGATGGAGCATCTGTCTCTTTTTAATTGAAGCCTCACCTCCGCATTCTAGTTATATTTGCTCAGGGAGGCGGCTGGAGGAGGACTGCCTGCTATTTTCTCAGACACTTTGAAATGGAAGTGCTTGAGTTTTGGTTGTTTTTAACCTTTGAAAACGGATATTTTATTAGAAAGCCAAACGCCAGTGTTGTTACTTACTATGTATCGACCACCAAAGCAAACATCTTTCTTACAGGATTATCTGAGCTGCTGTCAGTCTGCTTTTACCAACTATGATAAAATTATTTTAACAGGCAATTTTAACTTGCATGTTGATAATGTCTCGGACAGCAAGGCTATGGATGTTATGTAACTTTTACGTTCCTTTGATTTTTCTCAACATATTGTTGGGCCAACCCTCTTAGTCATCTCTGGAGGCCTGATTGTCCATATGAACTTACTTGAATATGAACAACTTTTCTACGTAAGATATTACAAAAGGCAGTGTTTAAACAATTGTATGTGTTCTTACATGACAACACAAGCCATGAAAAATTTCAATCTGGTTTTAGAAGGGAAACAGTACCAAGACAGCGCTTGTAAAAGTAATAAATTATGTTAGAGTGAGTGCAGATAGTGAAAATGTTTCTCTTCTTGTGTTTTTAGATCTAAGTGCAGAATTTGACAGTCGATCAGGTTACTGTAAGACCAGCTTGAAAATTGGATTGGTCTCTCAGAAAGAGCTTTAAATTAGTTGAATTCCGACCTCACTGGCAGAACTTTTTTTTCTTAGCCTCGGTCACCATGATTTCCTGTTTGGTATCCCACAGGGTTCAATTCTTGGCCCATTATTGTTCTGTACATGCTTCCGAAACGATTAATGATTATGGCGTGAATTTTCATCGCTATGCTGATGACAATCAGTTATATTTATCTGTAGCAACCAGATGACACTGATGCCCTCAATCACCCGATAAACTGCCTTTCCAGCACAATGGATGAGAAATAGATTTCTCAAAGAATAAACCTGGAGTAAAGAACCCGGGTGTTATTCTCGAGTCTGAGCTGAATTTAAATAAATTACGTTATAAAGAGTGCCTTTTATAATTTAACCCTCAGGGCCTCCCGGCACCATTTTAGGGCTTTGCAAGTTTATTTTTTGCTCTCATTTCGCCAATGTTTTATGCCAAGATTATGATATTTGACAAATATGTGCATTTTTTAATATATTTTGGGATTTCAGCATGAACACTGAAAAAAAAAAAATGTTTCCACTGTCTAGACCATTTACTCCCATTCATCCTCTTAGAGCCCTTTTAGGGCGCATTGACAACCATTAAAAACACTTATTTTCATTGTACTGGAATCGCAATACAGAAATGTGAAATCATGTTAATTCCCCTGTAACCCCGTCCTTCAGAGGCTTAAAAAAAAATGCAAACACAAAAAATCACCAAATTACGCCATTTCCTCATATTTGCGGAGATGCATTGTGGGAGATAATCCTCTTGTTGGAACTGATAGGGTATAACAGTGACTGTAGGCCAGTGGAATAAATTATTTCAACTAAAGCTATTTTGGATATGTTCTATGGATGTCAGAGTATGGTTTGTATGTGTATTGACAAATGAGTGTGTGTGTATTTGTGTGTATAGGTGTAGCCAAAAACACACATTGAAATCTGCTACAATAAATGAATGGATGAAAACCTCGAAAAATCTGTATTTTTGTAACTCATAGCTATGGTATATATATAAAAAATAGATATATTATATTGGGAATGCATACTGGACTTCACCCATTTCTTATATAATTTATTTGCAGATACATTACATGGTTTTCCCATTGTGTTGCATTGTATGGCACAAAATGCCATTTTCAGGGTTATAGTGGTTTCTCGGCCATTGAAGCAAGTTTATTCATTTGAAAATTCGATCTTTGTTTTCCTATGCATGTGTAAGGGTTGGTGTGTGTGTAAGTGTGTGTGTGTGTGTGTGTGTGGGGGGGGGGGGGGATCGCAAGAGAGATGAGATCTGTAAAATCCATGGTTCTCACAGAATTTTCTTTGATTCAAGTGTCTGAAGTAAAAGATAAAAAGGTGAGCAAAGTCCCCCTATGTCCATTTGACCTTTGCAACCATGTCTGGATCATAATAAAAATTTTGGGAACAAACGAGCAGTGAATCAGAATGTAAGCAAGGCCACCAGGTGCCTCCATTTGTTGATGCAGGTGCACCCGAGGCTCCCTGGTCTCAGGCATGAAAGAACCTACAAGTGAGTAAGAAGTTATAAATACAACCAGGGCCAGAATTCATCATTTCGACCTGTCTGCCAACATGGAGCGACGTTTCCAGTCACATTTTAACCTGCAAGCAATCGAGATAATCTAAGCACCTGTCACAGCTTCCACACCCACTCGCCGCGGCCGGAGTGCCCGCCCCACGCAGCGCCGAGGTCGCAGTTCCAGGTCCGGACGCTCTGCCTCTGTGTGGATGAGCAGCGGGTACTGTTCAAGGGCCGCTGTCGCTTTCAACAATATATCCCCAGGAAAACCGGACCGCTATTGCTTGAAGGTCTGGGTCCCCTGCGACGGTTGGACCTCATATGCCTGGAAGATGTCCATATATACACCGGCAAAAAAGGAGGAGCCCGCCCAGAGGTCAACCAGGGCAAAAGGGTCGTGATGGAGCTGGTGCAGGGACTGGAGGGTCACACTGTGACGTGTGACAATTTCTTCACATCATACACACTTGGGGAATAGCTCTTGACGGAAAGGATGGCTATGGTAGGAACCGTGAAAAAAAAACAAGCCCGAGCTGCCTCCGGAGCTCCTGGAAGTCAGGCAGCGGGTCGTTCTCTCCTCGGTGTTCACCTTCTCCAGTACACACACAGTGTGCTACATTCCAAAGCGGGGGAAAACGTAATACTCATGAGCACAAAGCACCGCGAGCCGGCAGTCAGCGAGGAACCCCATCAGAAGCCCATCCTAATTATGGACTACAACCGGAACAAGGGCGGTGTCGACAATCTTGATAAGGTAGGCTTGATCTTTATCTGCAGTTGTTCACACATTATTTGAATTATTGTTACTGGACCGAAACTTCCACATGGAAGGCTGGAGTGTTATGTGGGCATTAGAGGCCCAAGAGTGGGGCGGACACTTGCAGTTGCCCGCGGGGAAGAAAACTTTTTTTATATTTATATATTATTATTCTAAAGAAGAATAGGCTATGTATTACTCTTTTTATTTATTCTTCTCCCTCTGTCAGGTTGTCAGGACCTACAGCTGCCGACGCAAGACCCGGAGGTGGCCGCTAAAATTGTTTTATAACACCCTGGATGTCTCCGCATACAACACGTTCGTGATGTGGATGTGTGTTGATCCACTGTGGAAGGAGAGCAACACACATAAGCGGCGCTTGTTTCTGGAGGAGCTGGGGAGAGCCATGGTGGTGCCGCTCATGAAGCAGCGACAACAGCTACTTCGCGATCCAAGTGCCATCGCTCTAGTTCATGCAGCGCGAGGAGGGGAGCCGGAGGAGAGCGACGGCTCGCCAGCAATGGCCGGGCGAAGGCGACAGTGCCATTCCTGCAAGAAAAGGATCCGCAACACCTGCTGCAGATGTGGAGCGTACATTTGCAGAGACCATACCTCAATGAGCTGCAGCACCTGCTGCCCCTGAAACTCAGACTGAGTGCCTTTACTGTTTGGTTTATTACGTTCATGTTATTGGTATTTTGTTTTGTTTTATGTTTATATAAAGTACTGTATTATTTACATATTTGAAATAAATGTCATTTCAATGTTCAAAACGTTTTATTCGTTTTTCATGTTTGATAGGGTATTCATTTATGGTATCCCTTTTAGGGCTTCTAGAGGTAGAGTGTGATTTTTATGTATTTTTTGTAATAACTCAAAAACGAATCTATCAAAATCAGTGTTGTTGCTAATCATTGACATATCCCAGACTGATAATCACTGCAGAAAAAAAATCCACTTTGCCTTCATCAAATAAAAAATATTAAATTTTTTGTGTAGAAAAATAATACTGTTATGTATATTAACTGGCATTTAGAGGGTGAAAATTATGAAAATGAACTCACATTTGATATACATGAGAACAGGAGTTAATGACCAAAAAAAAAAAAAAACATTTTCTTCATGTTTAATATTTTTAGATATGGTCCAGTGACCTAAAAGGGCGTTAAGAGGAAAAACGGGATTTTTTTTAAAGGAGGCCCTGAGGGTTAAGAAAGATTGCAAGATTCAAATGTTGCTCTGGAAGAGGGCCAAAAAGTTGACCCAGGCCTTGTATTTTCTCTCATTGTTTAGTGTCGTACACTCTATTCTGCAAAACACTCTATATAAAATGATTGATCGCCTGCAGCTTGTCCAAAATTGAGTGGCAAGAATTTGAACAAAAAAACAGAAAAAGAACACCTATTCCACCAGTAATATCATTACACTGGCTACCCAAGTTGAGAATTGGTTTTAAAATTATTGTACTTGTTTTCAAGGCTTAAAATGGTTCACCTTCATACCTCACTGATTGCCACTTTTGTTCCTATGATTTACTGTTTTAATTACGTTATTTATTTGTTTCTTTACCATATCTATTTTTTCATACCTGTGTTGTTGATTTGTTTTGAGTTGCATTTTATGTTATGGACGGTGTTACATACATAAAGAGGTAGAGCGAGTCGTCCTCCAGTCTGCATGCCAAAGCTTCCTTGGGCAACATACTGAACCCCAAATTGCCCCCCGAAGGCTGTGCCATCGGCATGTGAATGTGTGTGAATGAGCCACCTGCAGCTAGTGATGTCCAAATGAAGCTTCGTGAAGCATTTTCTTTATTTTCTGAGCCCAATAGATGGCGCTCTCTGTTCAACAAAGGGTTGGAGGCCTATTATATTTCCATTGCTTTCAACCCTTTGTTGAACAGAGAGCGCCATCTATTGGGCTCAGAAAATAAAGAAAATGCTTCACGAAGCTTCATTTGGACATCACTAGCTGCAGGTGGCTCATCTGCTCTAATGTATGAATGTGTATAAATGGGTAAATAGAGTAGTCAAAAAGATTAGAAAAGTGCTCTATAAATGCAGGTCTATTTACAATTATTATTGATAAATGATGCTCAAATATTAGAATTCCAATGTTAAAGTATCCCATGTTATCAATAAAAGCTGATAAAATACTAAAGTCATGAACATAGAGGATCAGAAATATATAAACAAACATACCAACACCATTTCTCAAAAATGCACAGAAGGGAACACTTAAGAGTGTTCTTTAAAAAATGTTTTAAAAATCTTTGCTTTCAAAATGACACACACACAGACACAGACACACAGTTACACACGCACACACAAATACACGTCTCTATGATGAGTGTCTCTGTCTTCTACCTGGTTCTGGTCTCCGGCTCTTCTTGAGTAGAGTGGCACATGGCGCTGAATTGGGACACAAAGAAGTCGTAGCGGCGGTGGTAGGACGGAGTGTCCTCCTCAATGTTGGCAAACTTCACAAACTACAGAGAGGACAAGGAGATGTTCATTAGTGGTTTGGTTGAAAACCTTTCCAAAGTGGCTCTCCGCATTATGATATTATATGTCAATGCTTGTAATTTACACAAATGTATGTAAATTACATATCAACACTTATTTATATATTAATAACATAATATCGTTTTTTTTAGGTGCTTACTAGTGAGGGAAGCAATGTTTAATCAACTCGTCAAGTAATCGCCTACATCCCTATGATAATCTGGGATGTTCCTTGAAAGTTCCATTCATTTTAATTCATTTCATTTTTTAATTCTGCTTAGTGTGCGAAAATGAAATAGTGTGCAAGCAGGACAGTCAAAATAGAAAGCTAACAGTAATTAATCAATGCCTGAATTGTTCAGTTTCTGCCATTCCAAGCAGTAGCATCATAAATGGAATCAGTATCCTCTATTATATATTGAATAGTGTTAAATACCATTCAGATTCAAATCAATTAGGACTAACAGGTTTCAACGTGATCAGAGGCGTTGATGCAGCGGTACTTGAGCTTGGTTGATAGTGCTGTGGGGGCATGCCACTGGTTTACAGGTCTGAAGTTAGAAAATAGCAACACAGACTCCCGGTGGTTTGTGAAACAGTCACAACATATAATCTGTTGGTTATTGTGATTGTCCATTTTTTGCATGTCGTGCGAACTTCTTTTTTTTCTGTCAGCCCGGACAATATTATGCTAGCAAACAAAACTTAGGTTGAGGCAACAAAACCACTTCCCTAAGGATTAGAAAAAAACAGGAAAACCATCGCGATTGTGTCAGTTCACAACAACATTTTGGGCACTCATGGTCTCATGGTTGAAAGTGAGTAAAATTAGTATTTTACACAACGCCATGAGACTGGGCTGGAAAAATAGTTTAGATCCCTAAATAAACAGTGCACCCTTACTTCAGTCTAATAATTAATAACTAATAACTGCTGACCTCTGTTTTCGAAGCCACTTTAGCAATTCCCTTTTAAACTGAGTGTTATAGCTGATTAAAAGGTAGCGACGTAACGTGGGCATTTTCAGGTTAGGGTTGGTTATGACTAATACCTTTGACTTATGGTATTTAATTATTGGATAAATGATTCAGCCGGACAAATATTGAGTATATAATTTATATTGGCAGATACTCAGTGCTCCAGTGTTGGTTTGTACCTCTGATAAGCCTCGAATCAGAAGGAAGAATGGAAAATGTAGGTGCTTATTGACCTTTCACCTCTCGTCAATGGGGAGAAAAACACACACTTTACTGGAGCTCTAAAATGGCACCGAGAACACAACTACATGGTGGATGTTTCCAGTGACTCAGAGTGAAAATACCATAATATTCTTGCATGCGGATGAACTGGAAGGTGATAATGATAATAACCAATAGAGAGCCATCCCTTTTGGTCTGGTCTATAATTTCCTCCCTTCAAACAAGCTTAGTGTGTCCTCTGGAGAGGCCTCCCCTTTCTCCACACAGTCAGCTGTGCTCGAGGAGCCTTTTTCGCTACCCTATCATTGTCCACTGCAACAAATTGCCTCAGTACAGTTGGGCATTGATGTCCAAAACCCCCGCCGTTCTACCTGGCAATTTCCTCCCATTTTGTACCTGACCTTTCCTGGGGGAGTAATGGCTCAGATGGAAGGAGGTATGCTGGCAGCTGGAGCACAGGAGACTGGCTTCCCTTCAGCTTGACAAACATGTCACTGTGTTACTGCAGCAGAGGAGGGAAACCGGGCGCTGGACGCGTATAGAGAGAGGACTAATCACCGATTTACAGATATTCAAACAATGGACACAGAATGATTACTTAAAAAAAACGCTAGCTTCCATGGAAATGTCAGCCGGTTTGTCGTGTAGAACGACCTCACTTATAGACTCAATTGAGAACGGTGCTGTAGAGCACCTTGAAGGATGGGTTCCATGTTGCTCCAAAAACCGTAACCTGTGATAACCAGCCCAAGAACCGCTTTAGGGTACAGATTAGCACCATTTTTCCTTTAGGGGAATGAAATGTGCCACCATCAGGCCAAAACACTAACATGTCAAATATTGTGGCCTTCACATCAGACTCAGCTTTAATTTAATTTAAGTTTAGTGCTAATAGGCAAATTAAATTAAAAGGTATTTATTTGGGAGGGGTTCACTCTCCTGTTCCAATGATGCCTAGATGTTGTTGCAGAAGCTGTAAGCATGCATTATAAGTAACTGCAACAAATTGTCATAATTTGCATACCAATTGTTCACTTGTGGCCAAAAAGGTGCTTTGTGAGGTTGCAGTGACCTTTGAACACACATTTAGAAAAAAAGATCATCCATCCCATCCGAGGGGATGTTTGTGCTAGATTTTAAGAAATTCTCTCAAGCCGTTTCTAAGATTTCATGCACGAGAAAATGTTAAACAATAGGAATAATACAAGTTGTGTCCATTTGCTTATTAGCACTAAACACAAAGTACAGTTGAGGCTGATGCCAAGGTCGCAATATTGAACAAATTATAATTTTGACCTGATGGTGGTGCTAGAAGAAAAGTCAAAGTGATTTCATTATTATAAATTAAATTAGGTACACATATGAATGTTCCCTTCAGGAAGAATAATAAAAATAATCCATCCAGTTGATAATCATCAGTGACAAAAAATTCAAAAAAACAAAACAAAACAGTATAATTATTGTGTCCCTTGTTTTGATAATCTGGATTCCCTCCTGTGCTGCAGTAACACAGTAGCATTGGAAAGCTGAGCGGAAGTCAGTCTCCTGTACGCTCGTTGCACCGACAGACATAAAACCCAGAAACATGATGCATCCAGGCTATCGACGACGTCGACCCATAAAAAAAAAATGTAAATTTCAATGACTGAAGCCTTTGATGTCGAGAGTATAAGTGCTTTAAGTGAAGAGGAGGTAATTATGCTTGGAGCTGAGGTTTCATCATACACATACATATATAGACTAATCAAAAAGCAACAGGCTTCATGCCTCACTGATGCCTCGTGGCGAAGCAGTTAGGATTTTTCCAATGAGAAAATGAGAGGGTGATACAAACATAAACACAATTTGTTTTGATTCCCTCAGGCCATGTTAAAGAGCTACATTTTGTTAAAAAGAGGCAATAAAAGGACTGGTTTAATCAAGTTTGCATATACATAAGTTGCATAACAAGTGGTAGAGAGTAGAACATATTTATACAGACATCATTGGTGGATCATTAGCCATCCCTCTTCAGAGCAGTGAGCATTTGGAAACATGTAATTAAACATAAAAAAAAAAAAAAAAAATTCACAGATGAAGTTTCCACCAAAGTGAAGATCCTCTTTTACGTGTTTTGTTTCCAGTAGGTTTGAGCTGGAAGATGTCTGAAGCTTGAGTGAGTGCAGAGTTTGGATTTTTTGATGGGCAAAAATGTGTGAGGCACTGAAGCCACAAATTGCTTAAAGCATTCAACTATGTGATAAGGACAGTGTTGCATAGTTCATAAGTCCTCCAACACAAACGACCACACATGGTTACCCTCGAATACAACCCACATGAGCGGTTCCTAAATTAGTGCCCTAGCGGTGGCAGGAGATCAGTGAGTCCTAATGGCCACACACGGGTTTGGGCAACAAAACTACTTGAGTAAAAAGATCACAGCTTTGGTTAAAATAAGTATGTGTGTTACGGACTGAATGTAATATATGTAAGATAACCTACATTACATAGTCTAGAATTGATTATATATGCAAGTTAAAATAAGTCAACGTTGACTTTTGGTTTCACACGAGACATACATTTTATTCTGGTCAAAGTACTGTGCCTGTTTAACCTATCCATCCACCCCACCTCCTCCCTACGCACTTTGTCACTCTTTATGCTACGACCCCCGACTTCCTGCTTTGCTCCGGTTAGTATTACTATGGCCACTGGAGGTCTCTACCCAACAATTAACACAAATATGTGCCATAATATGCTGCTTGCAATGGCGGCTTATGGGGTCGTTTTTGGGCGTCCATTGTCTCACTCCTCCAACTACAGCGTCCAAGCCCCTCCATCAGGCACCTAACCTGAAACTCCACAAAAGGAGCAGACCTTGAGTCACAGGGAGAAAAGTGCCCTTTTTTCCCAAGTTTACATACTCAAGGGAAACTTGAAAGGCTTTAGGAATAAACCTAATAAATTATTTTAACTTTTTTCATCAAACATCAGAAGAAGTGAAACAATAAATAAATCTTCTGTCTGTGATATATCGCATCAATCTCAGAGGCATTTCTGCTATAAACAAATCTTTGAAATGTGCTGTTTTGCATAATAAAAGATGATTTAAGGTTACAATTTATCTTCCTTTTTACAGTAGACAGCAGCTCGATTCTGCTACTTAAACTCAGTCGTCAAACTGGGCTTATTTCCACGCATGTCAACAAACAAATGAAGGTGTAAAATGAAATGTAAATATCAGAGATGTTCTCTGGCATTTCAGTCATAATTAAAGAGTTTTTCTGGCCGCGGCTGCTGGTCTACTGCCGACCTTGCTACGTGTCCGTTGGACAGTTTGAGAGAAAGGAGGAGGATGGTTTGGTGACTAAGGTCAAGAAGTTGGATAGCCGAAGCGTTTTTATACAAGTGATAAGTTGTCAAGAGAAAGTACACAGGAAGTTAAGAAATCCTGGCATCTGCAGTTTATCAGTGTTAATGTCTTGTGTTCTAAACGCACTTCAGCCGCGCGAGTCCTGACCCAGGTAATGATGACGGAGACCTACCGGCCCGTTAACGGTCATGCTGGGAGTTTGCTTCCCCTCAGTTCTCGTTTGTGCTGAACCATCATCAGAAACCTCCTCTAGAGCTGCAGCTGGACCGCCTCAGGGCACACAGGCAAGAGGAGTCCAATGTATGTTTACTGCAAAGAGTTTCCTGTACAGTCGTTAAAGCTGCAATAATCCATATTTTTATATTAGAAATGGATCAAATGAATCTGCGATGTGACGATCCCATAGGAAAGGACATGTTCCGTTCTTACCTACACAACTTGTTTTCAGCAGTTAGCAGCTGGAGATACAGGTATTTCCCTCAGGCGTTGGTGGAGACCAAAAAAAGAGCTAAAATAATATTTTGGACGCGTTAACTTGCCATAATAAACCTTAATGAGTTAGTTTTAAATGTTGAAATAAAACTTTTACCAGCATCTAATTGCCTGATAGTTGCATGGACAGAATCCATATTCCATTGCTAAAGATGTAAGTAATTCAAACATTTCTAAACAACAGGTGTTTCAGTTTAACGAGAGACTGTGATAACTGGTGACTTTCAGCCGAATGTGTCCGCTGTTACTCTTAGTAGCAGAAATGGTTGACCTCAATAATAAACACACACAAGTATGGATTTGAAATGTATTTGAGACTTTTACGAGGACAACTTCATTCCCTGTTACAGCTGCCGTCACTGTGAGCAAACGCAGACGCACCCAGGTGCGAGACACCAGATAGCATGGTCACTCATTCAAAAGAAACACCAGAGGCATCTACGCCTGCAAGCTATTAAACCTGTCGACTACCACTGGCCTGTTTGTAGCAGCCATTTTAAAACTCAAGTCAAAGTTCTGACTGGATGTCATGGTGTCTGACGTTCTGTACATGACCACAGATCAGGTAGTTGGAAGCAACTGGTGACTCATATGTGACCCGCCACGGCAAAGCCAGCAACAAGTCATTTCAACGGGATAAAGACATCGAAATGGAGGAAATCTGTAACTTTGACTGCAAATGCTACGGAAGAAGGAAGGAGAACTCTCTCCTTCGAAGATGTACAGCATACGGATGGATTCTTTAGCTGCTGAAAGAGAGCAAACAGACATACAGTCGTTACGTCGGAGATGACTGCATGCACTAAAAAGCCGCAGACGAAAAGAAAGTCTGCCCGGACCTCTTATTTCATCGGAGCCAACAAAGTCGGCAGGAATACTTTTCAGTTTCTTATGGGGTGAGTTTCCGTTAACATCCAAGTTATCTACTTTGCTTATATGGCTAAGCTAGCTCAGTACTGTCGTTTTAAAATCGTATGCACATCAAAACTAACCTGTAATGGGAGGTTTTTGGCTCATAATGTGGGCATCTGATTTAACAGTAATGTGCCAAGGGGCCTGTTGGCATTGCTTGAATTGACTGTGATGCTAATAGTTTAGCAACTAGCCTACCTGAGGACAATAGGCTAGTTGCTAAATCATTAGCACAAGCTACTTGACGGTGCCTGCAGTTTAACAGATATGTCACATATATGTCACTGTTGGCGCCAACAGGCGGCACATTCGGCCAGAAGCGTCTGAAATTAAAGGATCTTCAACCAACTGCCGCTTAGACTCATGTTAAGTTACCCCCCAAAAAACTGCACTTCTACTTCTTCACTTTCTTACATATTTAAACCAGCACTTCAACATGGCGTCAGCTTTTCAGCGCCCAACATTCACACGGCAATTCCTTCAGAAATTGCTTTTCTAGCTTTAAAACATAACATTTGAATAGTATCTTCTTCTAGTTTGTATTTTTTTCCCTTTTTTGTATTGTCAGTTTCTTAATGGTTTCTTAACGATGGCATGATACTGCTTCTTTTCATTTAAAATGTGAAAAAGGTTTTGTTTCACACTTTTGAAATGATTCTTTCACATTGACTGGTGTTTGGGAATTAAAAAGTTTCTGATGTTGGGCCTCAAACAGAGAAAAACAAAGACTTTCCTGTTGACTTTCTCTGTTAATGGAGGAGCCATTGGCCATCTGTGAACTCACTGCTATGTGTGAAATCACAAGTGAAGGACAACAAGAGCTTCAGCAGAGCGACAGGGGGGATCTAACAAAAGGAGGCTACTTTCATTTAGAAAAGCTCATTTCTGTATGTAATTAGTTCACGGTTTACTTGGGCACATGCTAGGGGAAAATACATGGTTCATTACAATTTGTTTTCATTACAAACTCTTTAAAAAAGGTTGAGCTTTTAAGATCTGGCAAAAACGTCAGTTTAAAATATTTGAAAAACTTCATTGTGAACAGCAGGTGAAGAAGGTAACAGTGCTGTAATGCGAGGGGATGTAATGCAATGTAGGGATTGCGTTGCGGAGATACCTACTGAAATGAGCATGCTCACCAGCATATATATATATATATATATATATATATATATATATATATATATATATATATATATATATATATATATGCTGGTTAGCATGACTCACCTGATTTAAATCCCAATCTATGGAAAGAACTGAAGATCAAGATTTATAGAAGAGGCCCACAGAACCTTCACACCAGCCAAAATCACACCAGATCAATGCATGGGATTATTTTCTCCATACAGGAGGGGTCTGGAAGCTGTCATTACCAACAAAGGCCTTTGTACAAAGTATTAAATAAATATCAGTAAGTGGGTTCAATACTGTCATGATAATATCATCCTTGGAAATATATGTTCTCAGAAGTGAGATGTATTCAATACGTATTATATACACACACACACACACACACACACACACACACACACACACACAGTTGGTAAATAATTTATCATACTGGAGGCTTGGGAAGAAAAACATGTTGGATCCCTTCCGGATGACATCACCAAAGTCTCAAAAGAGGACCAGTTAACCGAAGTGAGGTCTGTCTTGTCTTGGTGCCGGGTCACAACAAGACTGTATGAATCTACAATCACCTGATCTGACACGGTGAGCATCGTACCGACACTAATGTCATGTAGTCTGAACCAGGCGTGAGCGTTTCTTTTATTCTTCCCATGCTGTTAGTTAGCCAACAACTTTTCATTAGTGAGTAATGACTGTAGGTTTAGACTGGATGGACCCAGGAGTAGAAGTGACATTTGGATCCGTTTGTTTTTAGAGCATGAGAGCCTTAATCTCACTAAAACTGTCCAATAACTATTTATTATCCAGAAATTGCATGCAAATCTGATCAGGAGACTTAAAGAAAAACAGACGAGGAAGAAAATGGGAAGAAGATTGAACAGACGAATTGAAATAGAGATTTTCTTGGCACGGGCTATAAATAAACTCCCCTGTGAGTCTGACTCAGTGGCTTCATGACTGTGGACGGATGAGTGTCTCTTCTATTGAGACGGAGAGGAGGGAGAGACACTTCTAGCCGTCACAGTCTGCCAATTTCTTGTGATAAAGTTAACTTGCAAATAAATGTGGAAACAGCGAATGGCTGGCAGCACAGACGGGCGAGAAACACCGGTGACGAAAACAGACGCTGGGCTGAGTAAAAATAGAAGCGCTGTTCTGTTGTAAAAGTTACATTAAAAGGTGATAAATGGTGCAGGCTTCTAATGAATAAGTCATTCTTAGATTGATTAGGAAACCTACAGTCTACAAAAGAATGATTTATCGCCTCCACCCACCAGGTTCTTTTCCACTGTTAGTCAGCAGAGTATCTCAAAAGTTACTGCAGATTTCATTTTGGTGGGAAGTTTGTTCAGATGTGAATGTGGAACCCACAGCGCCACCTTTTGGTTGTTCATAAGACGTATTCAATTAAGGATGATAACACCTTTCTTCTATATGAAGCTCTTCACGTCTTGTTTGGTGATGATGGAAAACAATACTGGAAAATATGCTTTTTGATTAAAAAAGACAAGACAAGCCTGAGAGTTCTGTTTTGTGCTCCAACAACCATGAGAAGCTAAAGAAAATAAACTGTTTAAATCGTTTTAAAGTGTTTGAATTCCCTGCAGCTCTGCCTGCTCCATAGCAATGGGGACTGAGGCTGGTGGCGATTGTGGAGCCATCCATCACATTAAAGTGGCAGACAGAACACTTAAGTAGAGGTGATTCAAACGGATGACTATAACAAAAACCACAAGCATTAAGGTCATTTACAAAAAAAAAAAAAAGGACTTTGATAAAATGTCCCAGTCGGCAAGTCCGGCGGATCGAGGGCACATTCAGATTTTGAATGTTTACAACTCTCGCGCTCCTCCCCCACGACCACCGAGCTCTTTCCCCTCGACTCTTAGAAATCCCTTAGATCACGCCACCTTTGAAACGCGGGTCCGATGTTGACTCTGGTTTTATCACGGGCACCGTCGCCATCTTTCTTTTTTCCCTTATTTTCCACCGGCGTTTTCTTTTCCTTGGTTTTTTTGGACCTCCTGGTTTCGTTTTTGAACAAGGAATTGGAAGCTTGTTGATACTTCCCTCTCCCTCTTCCCTGTGATAGTGGAACGACCCGAGGGGGTGTGCACGAACAACAGGCTCTACGTGCACGTAGAGGCGCACTTTTTTTTCTAAAACCGGATGCTTTATGTTGTTCTTTCAGAGCATAGTGTGGGCTTCAGTGAATATGATCAAAAAAATGTTGCTGACTGGGACTGTAAGGCAAATTAAATATAGACCTGAAGACCATTTCTTCCATTTTGTAAACTGAAAGCAGTCTCACGCAAAAAAATGATTTTCGTCATTGTGAGAAATGCATGATAACAGATTTTGCAGACCCCTGCGGAGCATGTGTGTGGGGGTATTTCCGGATGGACCTCGATTTTAGCAGAAAAATATGTTAGACAATGTAATCCTTTGTTCCAGGTGATGTCATACTTCCAGGTGTAGCTGCAGGTAGCTTGCTGCCAAAATGGATGAAAGTCTTTTCAATCAGCCCAATATTGTACGAGAACCACAGCAAGGTAAGGTAAGGTAAGGTAACTTTATTTGTACCCGAAGGTAGATTTGGTTGCAGGTACAAAGAAAGAATTGGCTGCTTACACACACACGCAGACAACATTAACATCAACGACCGACATAGACATAAAAGTGACAACAGTGCTCCAGACATAGGATGATGGAGAAGGGGATTGTTGTCTTGCAGACCTACCAAACCACGACTTTGGACTTTTTACAAATTGTCAGAACTATTTTGGTCTGTTTATTGCAAATAAATCACACCGAAATAGTTTATTTTGGGGTCATCCAGCAGTAGTAAACCAGCCGATGTGTGTCTTGCTTTTTCACAGTGAATCCAGCTTGGTGAAATGCCTCGAGCACCTCTGGGTGATGATATGAAGTCAGACAGGATGCTGTTTGATTACTCGGCATATCTGGGACTTCACAACACGAACAAAGCAGCAATTGTTGCGATTTCAGCCATGACTGACCAAACCTCGTCAATGTCTACATGGTGGTAAGCCCCGCCTCCTCTCTGGTGCGTTGCGCGAGCGATGCAAATAAATACAACTGATATGTGGTTAAGATCATCTGAATAAGCAGTTGGTTGAACTGACTGGACATGAAGCATTTGATGATGATGATGACTGGGTTCTTCAGCCCACTGTGAGCAGCACCACAGAGGAGTATCCACAAAAGCCCAAATGTGTGACGTTAGTAAGCCACAGCCTGGCGTCCACCGCTTCAACAACATCGCTGTGTTGAGCTCTTGGTGCCGCTCCGCACACATCTCAACAACAACAACAAACTCTTTACAGAGATAATAACTCAACGGAGGAAAACACAAGCACTCCGTTTTTCTCCGACGTTAAATGGAGCGTCTTGCCGGCTCCACGAGGGAAGTTTAATGAACGTGGCTCTCACCAAAGGCGCTGTGTGTACGGCAGTCGACAAGCGACCTACCTGTCGCCGCACCCCCTCTCCTCCTCTGTCTGACTCTAAATACCACACATTAATAATGCAACGCCTTTCACATCCAAACCTATGGCTCCGTTTCCTGCTCAGATGAACCGCCAACAATGGCGAGGAGGACGGGCTCCGAATAGAAGCCATGAAGAAGAAGGGAATAAAAAAACAAGTAATTTTGGTTCACCTTCAGAAGACTTGGAAGGAGAAATGGGGCTGACATTTGCTAGCGGCTTATTGGGCCAAATAATAATTAGTCTTTGACAGGATACGGTAAAGGGCCATTTCCACTGCCAGGGTAAAAGTTAAATGAGGTATTTAACCAGCAACTTCCACCTCTGGGCTGCAGCTGAGCAATGTGTTTTATGTTCCGCTGCTGAATTGTAGCATTATGGTAATTTTTGGTTCGGCTGCAGACGGGGTTCTCTCATTTTGAATCAACAACTGGAACAAATACAGCATCTGAACTAAAACTACTTTGTGCAAAAATAATAAGTCAATTCAAGTGTAAGAGACTGCTATGTAGTTAGGTGCTATACATCGGAGGAAGGTAGTCTTTTTTGATAAACAAGAACACATAAAAGAGTATAATAATGTTAGGGACACTTCAGAATGATGGAAAAGCAGCGGAGACTTTAAATGCAGCATATTACAGAGAGAATGAATTATAATACATTAAATTTAAAACCAACCTTCCTTTGACCTCCAATCATGGATGGGAGGGAAAACATTGCTTTCTTACCTATTTTCTTTGCCACCAATCAGTTGATAAAACACAATCTATTTCAAACTTCTATCATTTCACATCTTCACTTCATTTTTCAATTTAAATATTGACTTATTAAATATATATATATATATATATATACTTGCTGAGGGTTTGGTCTTACCGAGTTGGTCCCCAGGACCTGCAGGTCTGGTTCCCTGGACTCCAGCAGCTTGGCCACCATCTGCAGGAAACTCTCCACAAAGGGTTTGATGCTCTGAGAGTGACAGGCCATGAGCAGCTGGTCCAGAGCCTCCATGGCTATCACCACATTCCTGCATACAGGAGGGGGGCGGGGCTAGTTCAGCATCACAGGGTTTTAAAACGTCTTCTGCAACTTTGCAGAGTTACAAAAAAAAAAAAAAAAAACACACACACAAAAAAGGGTTGAGAGGTCAAAGATCAGGTACATAACATTCTGTACAGGTCAACTATTTACAGGATTTTTCTGTCCAATGCTGCAATTGTTTTCTATAAATTACAGTTAATATAATCAGCATGACTATTCATCCATAGACAGCCTTAACACTGTTTCCAAGATTATTATTTTAATATTTTGGACATTAGCCAACTCCCAATGAGTGAATGAGTCCCAGTTAACTAAATGTATTTAACTGCAGCCGGTGTAAAGCCTTAACGTCTCCAATTAGAAGCCATGAAATACAATATATTGGTTTCTTGTGCAAGGTCACCTAAGATTGTTTTTGGGGTTCTCAGCACAAAACAATGCCAATGGAAGCTTAATTGGGATCCTTGAGAACACATCCACCTGACTATGCAACGCCCAGAGCTGGTGGTGAAGTTTTAAATATTGAGAAAGAACTGGTGGGTTTTGTAGCTTACTGTCGTCCCGAGTGACATCATAGTGCAGGCCTGAACAATAGTCTCCACTACACTTGTTTAAAAAGTTGTGCCAAGCTACACAAAAAAAAAAGGAGGAAAATTCCCGTCCATGCACATGAATCACTAGATTTCACTGTTGTGAAAAAGAGATTTAATACAGAACAGTGTTTTCCTCATAATGTCCCATTCACAATATTGATGAAGGCTGAATAACAATACCATATTGGTGCAAAGATTGATACTCATGAGCAAGAATTGACAGAAGTAGTAATTGACTTGAATCCATCTGGGAAGAAAATCTGAACACAGTTTTGGGGCGCTGAGTAAGACGAGCATGCGACCCGTCACTTGGTTGGATGGACCGAGGGTTTGAGGACGTGCCAGAGATGCGTTTATTCTCTGACAGCTTCTGGGAATTCAAAAAATAAAACACAGCCAATCAAACGACTCCTGACGTTATAATTGCTGGATTGATTTGGTGCTGCCAGTCTTCTTTTAGAAATCCATCAGGGACATTTTTTTGCCTTTCAACTCATTTTAATTTCTTTCCAGGAGCAGAAAGCGCTGAGAGGTTCACGGAAATGGGAATGGAAAACCTTTCATATCAAAGAGCCCATTCTGTTTGTTCTGATGAGTTTAACTTTTTTTTTTTTTTTTTTAACAGCTTCCTCTGCGTTGTCGTTAAAGAGCTCTCAACCCTTCTTACACCTGTCTCCTATTGTCAAGTGAGGGACATGTTACATGTTATACATTTATATGGGAAAAAGCCAAATATGCTGATAATAAGACACAATGGGTCTACATGGGTTGCCTTCAGGTATCAAGTGGAGGTCGCCGAGTCATCTGTGAAGCAGTGTATTAGGAACTATATTCAGGTTTTTGCCGGGAGGCCGCTGTTCCTGTCTCATATGAAAGCAACACTTTATGTGGACTTATTATAACTTACATAACGTACTGCGCTTGCTTCACGCATGTAACAGGCATTCTTATTTTAACCAGAAAAAACAAACACAGGACTTTTGTCCAGAAGACCAGTGTTGGAGTCCCGTGTAAAACTAAAAGGTTCATTCATAAGACAAACGTGTGTGGAATGCTCTATTGTGTATTATATTATGTTCAATCATTTCCAAGTGGGCAACTGAAACACCTTCTGTGCTGTCTACGTGCCTCAAAACATACAGAACATGGATATTTTCCCTACCCTTCTCTTACTTTTGCTCATATTGCAGGAAGCAGCACCTCTCCCTCTATATGAGAGGAAGGATAACGTTGCCATGGAGTCAGCAAGTGGCTCAGAGCTTCATCTCAGCCCTTTTTTTTTTATTTGGCCATCAGTTGCTTCTTTTTATCTGACCTGCATCAATCCTGTTTGGTTGAAAACGTGGATCCCACAGAAATGTTAATGTGAGACAAGATGGGAAGTGACAATGTTCTGACCTTTATCCTGAAGAGACATCAGAAAAAAACTGATGAGATATTGGATGGATTTATGTTTCTTTCTTTTGCAAAAGAAAGGAAGAGAAAAGAACACTCGAGGTGGAATGAGCGTCTCACCCGTAGCGGTGTCGCACCACGTCTCTGCTCAGCCGCTCGGCCAGGTACGCTCCGATCCGGTCCAGTTTCTCTGGAGCCGACACGGCGTAGAAGGTCAGCTTCTCCATGTCAGATTTACTGAGGCCATCCTGAAGACAAACACAAGGCGGTCCAGATTCAATTACTCACTAGAGCACCGGATGTGGATTGATCCACTGCTGAAAATAGTCCCCAACTCATGCACTATTTCAGCGAGTGGCTGTTGGAGGAAATTGCCGAGCCTTTAAAAAAAAACATGAAACTGTATTTACTGTTTACATATAATACATATACACATGTACATACATGTTTTATTTACACTAGTCACTTGAATGTCATGGAAGTTAAAAAAAAGAAACAAAAGCTACGTTCCATCTGGTTCTATGTAGAGGCCCTGTATCACATGTTATTTACAACTTTTTATTTATCTATTTATTTATTTATTTATTTTTTTTTAGGGGGGGGGGGGGGGGATAGGATTGTCATCCACTGAAAACATGTTGGTCCACAGGTGTAGAATGACTCTTCCTCTGAATGGGAAAGAGTCAGTTCTTTCTAGATGAACTGCCCTTTTGGAGCCTTCATGGCGCTGTAAATGAGGACAGACAGCCGATAGAAACACATGACCGCCAGGTGTCATACGTGAAGATGAAGAGGAGGGAGTTCATTCGAGAGCACCTCTCTGAGTGTTTTCAGCTCCTCGAGGCTCTCAGCAAGCCGTAATTAAATTGACAAGGTCTGGACCACTCCAGCTTTTCGTCTCCCGCTCCACCTGTTTGCTTACACCCAAGGCCCCTCAGAAGTTATTGTTGGGAGGCTGACAGTTAAAAGAATGAATTAAAACCCCTCCCCTGTGTATATGAGACACACCACGTACACATGGAGCCGATTAATTAACAGGGGTTGAGGCATCAAACGGGTGATAATAACTTGTCGTGGTCTTGTTGTCAAAGATGTGTCACATTTAATAATCATCTTCATCACAGACAGAAGGGTCCATGCGACTCTGTGGCCCTTCATTATTGCTGTGTTGTGTCTGGGAAGCTCTGTGGTGATGGAAGTGTCACTGGGTCTCCACAGCAATCTCAACGCCGTGGTAACAACCGAACACGGTGCTCATGTGCTGCTAACGGCCCACACTGTGACCAGCGTATGCTGGCAGTGTAGCAGCAGTGATACTCAGGCTCATTTACGAGGAACGCTTTCTCGTCTTCCTTACTTTTGCATTGAATGAACATAGGGCTGTTTGATTTTGTCCAAAAATAAAATCACAATTTTCTTCTCTCAAAACCGATTTTTGATTTCGATTACGATTATTTTGTGAAATGACAAAAGGCAAAGAAATTATTTCAAATATGCTGTTTTTTATTGAACTTTTTCGCAAATAATTTCCCCATTGGGATTTGAGTGCAAACCTTGCTCTTATTAAACAAAAAATCCCTCAAGGGTTTAATATAAAGAACAATTAATGAACTTTTGCCATCTGGCTTTGCTCCATGTTATCTTCTTGTAGACCTCTTGTAAACAAAAACAAAAAATCCCTTTGGGATTAAGAGAAAAAACTCACTTTCCCATGTATCTTAAGGTGTGTCCATTAAAGAAAAATTAATGAATAAAGTGCAGAACTTTAACTTAACTAAAAAATCAATTTGACGATTTTCACGTTTTTAACATCGTCCTAACTACATAATCGTGATTACGATTTAAAATTGATTAATCGAACAGGCCTAAATGAACATTTCAAACATTAAATTCACACTTGGAGTGGAAATATTTTAATTATTTATCATTTAATTGCGGACGTGACTTACTTTGGGGTCCTCAGGGAAGATGTTGTCCACCAGGCGTTTGTACCTCGGCCTCAGCGGCCCACAGCAGCCACACACTCCTGCAACAAACACAGCGATGACATGAGGATTAGCAAAGGTCACGCTGGCCTCCTGACATTCTCCAGTCAACTGCAGCCGTCAGGTCTGACTGAAGGAAATGTGCATCAGGTAAAGACTGCAAGAAGTCTAGAGATGTGGAAATTGTGCCTTTGAGATTTTATTATTCCCTCACAGACAGCTGCTCTGGAAAACTGAGATTGAAAACCAGATAATCATAATGAATTAGGAGCCGTTTACATCCCCAACTCCAGCAGAAGAGCTCAACATCACCACTTTGACCCGATGAATGAAGGAAGCAGCTTGCGGTGCCACAAATGGCTGTGCAACCGATTTCCATTCTCTCCCTCGGAATCATGTCGAGCTCCGAGCGGCTGAAAAACATCCAAACTTACTCTGGATTCAAGACGTGGCAGCGATAGGTCGTCTCGTATTGACCGCCATGAATTGATATTACCAGCAGCGGCCTCCGAGTCAATAAGAAGTGCTGAGTCATCAGTCGAGGCTGGGTGGCGTGGGGTGAATAAGTTAAAGTCACAGCAGGCCGTTCAACCATCAAGAAACTCCACTGAGGAGGGTCTGACCGTGGTGTGTTCACTGACATTTGAATAAAATTGTGCATTTGGAAAAATCTTAATGGAAAAACAATAAATAAATAAAAATGTGTGTTTTGGTCTAGTTTACTCCTCCAAGGTCGATACCATCAACTCATCCTTGGCCCAGTCTAAAGACGGCACCACAGACAGGAAGATCTCGCCCTGCTGTGGTCACGTTACTCTCACTCCAGTTCCAGTAAATCCACTAGAAAAACGCAAACTGTGTTCAGATTGGTGAATGCTCATTCCCGAGTCCTTCCGTGAAATGTCAGTGCGTTTGAGCCTGAAGGACCGGCGGACCGCGACCGAAAGGTCACAGCGGCGTTCAGCTCCTCCGACAGACGATCGATGAGGAAAGCCGACGCATCAGATGCCAAACTCCATCAGATGAACATGTCAGGAGAAACTTGCTGGCCGGACGAAAGGCAAAGATTCTCAACGTGTGCCTTTCATAAAAACAAGATATCCTGTTATGAATGTTGCAATGGTAGAAAACTCAACAATAACCCCAACTGAATTAATGGAGATTTAACCGTCTCTGACTAGAGAAAATAACCAAACCCTAAAAATATAAACATTTACGATGTCTGATCACTTTAGTATTAACAACCGTACAGAAGCCCTGAGAGGCAAGTGGGAGGAAGTCCATGTGGTTATACATTTTCTACATCTGATCTGATGGTTTTCTTCTAGGTTTTTATGATTTAAGAACAGTTGGGTCAAGACTGTTTGGATCTCATCTCATTGTCAAGACAATTTTTCTAAATTCATGTTCTTGTTGTAATACTCGGTTCAGCCACAAGGGGCTGAGGTGCACCACTCCCCTGTGTTCTGAATAGGACTAAAAGCATTCACACAACCTAAGTGACACATTACTGTCATGTCTTTCTTTTGACTTCAATATTTAAGCGAGCGCTAAGCTGCTGCTGGAAAACATTTATGAAATTGGGTGGTTGCATCCAAACGGCCATGTTTTTTCACCCATTATAAACACAGTTTGGCCCTGAAAGCCCTCACATGCCTTTCAGGGCTTACATACATTCTGACTGTTTAAATAACTTACTGATGATGTACAGTCAGTGAGAGTGAACGTTACAGATGGGTACCTTAGATTTTTAAAAAATATGGAACAAAAGCTACGTTCCATCTGGTTCTACGTCGAGGCCCTTCATCAGCATGACCTGTCAGAGTCAGCTCTCCCTCGTCAGACAGAATAAACTTCAGGAACTTCATTTCCCAGGAGCCCCTACTCCAGTTTATATAAGATCAAGGGTAACCTGGGAGCTGTGTAAAGGCGTCTCAGGCGATTCACACGCGGGTCACCTTGACACCTCTAGAGCTAACGTGAAGCACAGTTCAATGGCGGGGGGGAGGGGAGGGATCCTGGAGATTAATCAGCTTCATTACTGCTCATACCAAACGGCCGGTCACCGAGGCAACCTTTCCCAGAGCAGCGGCTTTAAAGCGCTCGTTATGGATCCTGCAATTAGCTGCCAGATTATGGCGAGGAGCGGCGGGGGAGCTGCTGAGTGAGTACTGGTGTGACCAGTCAGGTTTAAAGATGGGAGGAACGGCCTTCACATGCTGAGGACAAGGAAGTTCATTGACCCTCCTTCTGGTCTTATGTGGAGCACACAAAGCTTGAACAAGGATTCCTGGAAGAACGAGTCCAGACTTGACACTTAAATGTCACCGGCCTGATCGGATCCTTATCAGATAAGTTCCGTGGTCAAAGGAGCGGCTGTTAAACCGTGGATGAACACATTTCCTGTACATTCTTCACAATAAAAGCTGCAATAAAAGAAGCTACACTAATCCATTAATAAACACATTTTCCTAGTTCTTCACAATAAATCCCCCCATGACTACTGCTTTCCTTCCTCTTCCATTATGACTACACTTGTTTTATTGAAGAGAAACCGCTAACAAATTTCAGCTAGAACACGCTCCTCCAAGTTAACACAAGTCAACATTAACAGGACTCAGACAGCAGGTCTCAGCTGGGCTCCAGACCCGGATCTCCTCCCCTTTGGTCCCTTTGCTCTCCTCAGGAGAGTAATCCCATGACGGAGCCCTACGTTTGATCAAATGTCCCGATTGAGCCGACTTGCTGTCCACACCTCACTGAGATCAGAACTCAATGTGAGCCAGACCACCTCGGCATGTGGTCCAGATCCGATCTGGAGCGTACAGACAGTTAATGCGTCCTGGCATGATGGGATAAGAAACGTCGCTTGAAGAAAGAGCCTCAGAATTGCTTTTTGGAACTTGACCTAAAATCAGCCGGTAACAGCTGGTTATCACAGACACCAAAAAGACCACAGGAGATATTAATCATTACATTTTACACACAAAGCGTTGTAAGCAGCCTTATCAAATACATTTTTCTTCTTATCCCTGTTGTTTATATTTGCTGTTCATACTTATTCAGTAAGTTTACTTGGAATCTGTTTTCATACCTGCTGATTTATTTTTCAAAAGTTACATTTTTCAGCGGAGTAAATAACTTGTTTACAATGTACGTGTATGTTAAAATTATGGCTATGGCTGATAAACCAGCAATTTAAAAAAAAAAGTTAAACATCAAGATACTTTTCAATAACTGACTGCTTTCAGCATTCAGCTCATTTTCACGGCAGTTTGTGAAATAGTCACAAATTGCAAAAAAGAAAAAGATGCCGTGAGGAGCAACATGAAGAAACTGGACAATTAAATGTTATTTTTAGGGGGGTTTTTTTACAAAATAAAACCGTCCTGCTCATGGATGGTCTCAGACAAACATGTCTGGATCAATAATGCCACATTTCTACTTAGAGCACTTAATTATTACATTAGCTGATGAGTCTCATTTCTCTTTCAACATCCAGAGGTAATGGACCCTCAGTGGAACACAGGGTGACTGTCTGAAAGAGGCCACATTGACTAATCCAATTATCAGCCATTAAGAGTCCATTTGTTTGTCTGTTGAACTAGTTCAAGATCTCCATCGTTTTCTCGGCCGCTCTCCGACACTCGGGACGCTCTCAAAGCTCTTTTACATTAATGGAGACTAACGTTTCTTGCAATGATTTCAATTCCAGCGATTTAAGTGCGTTGGAGTCGGTCCATGAGTCTGAACGGCGCTGCCATGCGGCTGTTTGCTTGAGGAAAGTTAACAGAATGGGAGATATGAGCAGTAACAACAGTTAGGATGCAGATGATCCCCTCTGGCAATATGGTGTCACTTTACAGGATGAATTCAAAGACATAAGTCGACCATGTGAAGCAACCGAACCAGGTTCAGGCTCGATGTCCAGCTGCATGCAGACAAAGAAGGAAGGAACGAGCTACCAAACATAATGTCTTCTTGGCATAAATCCGGCAGCGACCTTGTTGTTTGCGCCACAGACGGTTTGTTCGTACTCAGAGTTTGGTTCGGTCTCTGTATGAAACATATAGTAGAGCTCTGGGAGACCACAGACCATTACTGATTCACTGACGAGTGACGACACAAGGAGAATCCCAGCGCTGATTGGCTTTGTGTCACATATACACATATTTGTCGCTCAAGTTGAAAAACACGAGTTTGTAATGTTATGCTTATTGTCTGCCTCCTTTTACTTTGATTTCATCTTCAGCAAACAGGCTTCAAAACAGCAGCTGAGAAGTAATCAGCAAGAAGAAGTGCATCAGCTTGTTGTTAATTGGGGCTCAATCCAGCGCTGCGGAAAGTTACAGAGAATAGAAGACGGTTACGTTTGTGAAAAGCAGCTTTACACTGAAAACGGAGGCCCCTCGTAGCATCTTATCCCCACTACAGCAACATTACGGCAGCCAGACCTGCTAATCTCCACATTTTAACCTTGACACTCGTAAAAGGTCAAGATGCATATGAATTAACACACACACACACGCACACGCATACACACACACACACACACACACACACACACACACACACACTCCTGTAAAGTCACAGCATGCGCGCATGTAGACCTGCAAGACCGGCTCCTGCTGCGCGGGGCGTTCAGGGACAGCAGATGGATCGGCCCGAGGACAGAGCTGCAGAGACGGAGGTGATATGATGACTTGCTATTTCCATCCTCATTATTCTGCATCTGATTGGCTCTTCCACAGCCACTCAGTGTGAAAATTAATCAGAGTTTGTATTTGTGTCATGTGTAAACAAATATGGCTGAATACTTTGTAGAATATGTTTTGTGCTTAATCTCTGCATATCAGTCTGAAGAATGTTTAGTTGTAAAATTGAATTTCGGACAAATAGGAGCCGTTACTTTTTTTGCGGCTGAAAATGATCACTTACAGATTATGTACCGAATGATTGTCAGGAAATTAAAATGTTTTTGCGCAAAAAATATAACCATGAAACTGGTTTCGTGCTGAAAGATAGTAATTGTATTTTTTTTGAGTGTATGATATTAAACAAAAAAAAAGCAAGAAATTAAACTAAAAAAGACAATATGACATGCTTCAAAACATGCAACGAATGACATTATGCTACAAAAAAAGTTACATTCGGCTAAAATACAAAATAATGATATGCTACAATACAAAAGTAGGAAATTAAGCAACAAAATGAAAAGTAAGACATTATGCTACAACACTAAAGTTAGGTTTAGGCAACAAAAACACAAAAAAAGGTGAACAACACGTCATTTAACGTTGCATCACTCAGATGCATTTACTTTGTGTGTCCACCACAAACAAAAAGGATCCCAATCGACCATGTGAACAACATGGACAATTCATGTCTGTGTAACATGAAACACATTCGGGTTGTAAATTTATGAATGAAAAATGCGTATCCAACAGCTTTTTTCAGGTGAGATCCTTCTACTTTGGTTGATTTTTTAGTAATTGTAAATTAGATTTGTGGATTCTGGACCGTTGGTTGGCTAAAACAAGCTAATCTGAAGACGCTACCTTGAGCTGTGGAGACTTCTGGCACAGACCGGACATATTTCCTGCATTCATCCCCCGCTGACTTGTTTGTTTGTGCCGAGGCACCGGTGGCAGAAAATGAATGACAGCTCCTCCAAATTACATTAAAACCCATTCTGGCTAAGAGCATCAGGGCTTCAATACAGTAATAGAGGCGATGCATCAATTTGAACGTCCAGCTATAGATCTGCAAAGAAGGCTGCATAATCACAGGGAACAGAGAGGGCCTCAGATCCAGAGATTGTGGTGGTCACACGGCCTGATAAATTACACCACAACACAACTAACTCAGCTGGCTGAGAAGAGGCCATTACAGAGGATCAGATCCATCATCCTGCTGCGACCAAACACAAAGGCAGAGAGGAATTAATAAAATGCGAACGCTTACACAACCACCGCTGTCACGCGTACAGAGATATCATTAGAAATATGACCCCAACAGGAGATTCACACCCTTGGAAGGTGTATTTTCCCCTGCCAATATGTTTAAATCTATATTCGGCATATGTATCTACAATGTCTCGTTAACGCTTTCATCAGAGTTGCATGTTGGGTAAAGATTATTCATCACGGAGGAGACTCGGCCCCGACTGGCACCTGAGCAGAGTACTAACGCAATCTTTACTTTTCATTGATTTCCACAGAGGAGAGCCGGATGGACAAGACCACACAAACACTGAATAAACAGGCCGGAAAAATACAGAAAAACCATCACGTGCACTCTGGAGCGGAAGGTTGAAACTCAAAAGGACAGGAATCACTTTTGAAAACTTCAGGAGACACTTCTTCACTGTCAACAATGATCACATGACCATGTGAAAGCATCTTGAACACCAAACGTCCTCCAAGGTCGCTTCCATCAGGGTTACATGGAGCGTACAGCCGGCCTGAGATTGTGATCAACTCCAACATGTAATGGGGTCTCCCTTGGCTGATTCTATAACCTTCCACCAAGGTTCATGATATCCAGGCCAGTAGTTGTTTGTACAAACAGATTAACCCAACCGGGGGGAAAAAAACTAGTCATCGCCTGAGTGGCCGCACTATTTGGTGAAATCATGCTTCAAAACATTCCTTTGAGTTTTTTTTTCAATTATGATCCACAATTCAAAATCAATTTTTGAATTAGTACAGGTTTCAGGATCTACTCCACTCTACAGCTAATAAAGGCGACGTGGCCAATAACGGCATGAGAGCATAAGATTATGTAAATACACAAAGGCAAATCTAAGGCCAAAGATTACAATAATTCATACTTAACTTGTGCAAAGTGATTTTCTGCTCACTCCTAGTCACTAATAAAACTTAACATTCATTTATTTTTTTCCATTTTAATTTATTTAAAATGTTTAATTTATTTATTTTACATGTGAAGGTTGAATTCCCTCTATGTTTGAGAGGCGCTACACAAAAAATAATAATACTAAAATAAATGTGCTCCAATGGAGGGTTTGGCGTCGACCTACCAGAATTCAGCAGGCCTCGCCTGTTTGAGGCTTGGCTGTAGGTGAAGGCCTCGGAGCGAGGCACCTGTCGATACCTCCTCAGGACCCCCCGTCTCAGCTGGAGGCAACAAGACGGCATAACTGGACAATCTCACACGTTTATATCCAAACTCTGGTTTTCACAGGTCTCAGGACTTCAGCGGCCAAACATGGAGTCAAAAAGGTCAAAAAGCTATGACTGGTTCCTCAGAGCGCCACCACGTAAAGCCACCACGAGTCAGTCTGGTGTCGGTCGATTCACCAGCAACAACAACAACGGATTCTTCCTACCACAGGAAACATCTCTCTGATGAGCAACCAGTTCAGCCAATGGGACGTCAGCTCAGGCCGCGTGTCTGTCATCACCTGGGATTACCCTTCATTCTGACAGAGAAGACGAGAAGCCGCTGGCCCCAACGTGGGCTGGTCTGGATCGGCTCGGGTTACCGGCCTCTGTGTTCGGAGGAAAACCTGATCCAACACACACATTGAGTCTAAACCTGGAACCAGAAACCTCAAACTTTCTGTGACTTCATGCAACAATGAGCTCAACAGAAGGAATAAAAACAATTTGCTATGATCTCATCACGAGCGGGTTTATGCGTGTTTACAGTTAGTGGCGTTCTTCAGTTTTAATATCACGGAAATGAGGAACCTGGTTAACGCAGAAAGATTAAAGGATTAAAGAAAACATAGTTGCTCCTATTGGTGCATCTACATGTGTCATAACTACTTTTATTGGAAAATATATTGCCATAAAAATAATTGCGATAAATTATAGAATTGTCATTTTAAGTCAATTTAATGCCATTGATATAATAATATTATAGCATAATAATGCAAGCACACTTTGTGAAAAGGGCAATGAACTTTTAAAAATGTAAAATGATCATGGTAATGGCCAGACATTGTACAATAACAATTACGTCAAAAAATATCAATATCAAGCCCATATATCGTACAATAAGTCGATAAAGTAAAAGTAATGAGATCATGTTGCCATCACACGATAAGTCGATAACGCAAGGACTATCGGGGTCCTGTCCATATATCGTATGATGAACCAATTTGATGTCATATAAATATCGTACAATAGGTTTAAATCACGTAAAGACATGTCTGCATTAATATGCAGATATCTGTTTATAGATTCCCAAACAGCTCCAACATACTTTTTTTTTCTTGAACTTCCCCAGAATTACAAGAAGCCAAGAGACAACATTTAGTTATGTGTTGAGAACAAATAGAAGTGAAGTTTTTTGTAGGGCTTGTATGAGGTACAGTCTGTGTTTATGTACATCTACAGTACATCAGACAGGAGTAACAGCACTGTAAAGCAACGGACTGCGGTGGATTTTCACCTAAAATTAATTTCAGTATAAGTGTACACTTTATTTAGAATATTTAGTGACAGAGAACAGAACTATATAATATATAATCTAAACATATTCTGTTTCGCAGACACTGCCACCACTGAATATGGACAAGTACCTCGTATAACCCCACATGAAAAAACCCAGCCTATCCTTTCAGACCCCCACTGTCAGACAATATCAGGCTTTAATGAAAGCAACTGACTGGATGTCTTTGGATGATTCAACTTCATTCGGAAGTTTTATAAAGTCTAAATGCTGATAGATGACAGTATTCCGTCTTCAAAACGACGGCCCATCTTGCCTTTCAGCCAGAAGTATGCACACAAACACCCCGCCACAATAAATCTCACCTCTGGTGGCGCGGCGTACTTTAATCTACACATAAACAGTCTGTGAGGCACGTAATCTTCAAGATTAAAGAGCGCCCTCAGCCCTCCTGATTAACTCCCCGTCCTTTGACAGGCAGATGAAAGCCATAATGGCGTCCATCTGACAACATCGTACTCGCGGCGCCCTTGTTCAGCTCAAGTTTGAGGAGAGTGCGCAGATTGTTAACACGCCCCCGACCCGGTGACGGCACTCGCTGATGTCCCGTTGTCCTTGGAGACGAAAAGCATTAATAAACAAAGTCAAGTCGGTGGAGATAAAAGTTTGATTTAAAAGGAAAGTCGTCAAAGACGGTGATGGAGAGGAGAGTGTGGAGGGAAAGGCTCCCGGTTCCATCCGCCTCGGAAAGACTCTGGATGAAGCCGATTTAAAAGGTTTGAAAACGACGGAGATCCAGTGAACGGTGACTCGATTGTAGCATCAGGAGATATTTCAAATGAATACACACCGTTTCAACAGCGGTTTGTGATATATGTGGACGTGACCTTTCTATCTCTTTCATGTCACTCAGCACAAAAACAATGTCAACGGAGAGTCAATGAGGGAGTCGTGGACATAGGAATATAACACATTCATGGCCTGAGCTGTGACGAAATATTGAGAAAGACCACTGATGGGTTTTCAACCACGAGATTGGTGCGTTTTTTTAAAGGTTGAGTAAGTGATTCTACTCGGAAACATTGTCTGTTATATTAATGAAATCCTCAACATACCGATAGTAATGAATTCATTAAATGCTTCGACAAAAAAACTTTAAAAAGTCATCTGTGGCTGTGGAAGGAGTGTAAAAACCCTGTCCAATCCAAAAAGTTGGGTCGGAGAAGATAGTTGGACGGCCTGCCTGCCTGTCAATGCTTACTTCCTGATTGCACACACTGCTGATGTCGCCCACTCGTTTAGTGTTCTGGTGTTTTGGGGGAGCGGCTTTGAACAGAGGTCTGAATGAAGGGGGCGGGACTTTTTTTGGTTGGGCGATGCGTTCAAAGTCGTTTTTTTCAAATGACCTACTCTGCCTTTAAGTGACGAGTGATTTCCCCAAACGGAAAGAAGTGGTTTTGTTGCCAAAACCTAACGTTCATTCTGTAGCATAATTTCGTCATGACAAACTTGTTTGTCAAGGAAAAAACTTCCAATTATAACACCTTCATTTGAAGTCGTGCTGTGCTGTAAATTAATGTTGTCTTTCACTGATGTGAAATGAATATTAGCAGTTAGGAGATAAACACTCGAAAGCTTCTACTTATCCAATTATATCCTCGATTATATGGTTAAGTGTTATATGGAATATCAGAATACCCAGAACTCGAGGTGTTTATCACATGATTTGTCCAACCAACTGAACAAAACCCAAAGATATTTCGTTTACAGTAATATTTAAGAACGGCAAATTATCACACTTAAGAAACTGGAATACACATATTTAGCTGTTTTGCTTCCGTAACTAAATATTATTATTCTGTCAAATCGACGAATCGATAACTCATTATTTCAGCACAATACTAGGCATCATATGGTGTTGCAGCCGTTTCAAATGTTCTATTAATGAAGATGGTGTCTGACTTTTTTATGTTATATGAAAATAGACATTTTGAAATGCAGGATAAGTTTGGAATAGTTCATTTAACATGTTATATAATGCTGTTTTAAGTCTGTTTTGCTTTTAATGCCTGTAGGGGTCTGTGTGCGGGCTCAGGACACCGCCCAGGTAATATAAGGGCAGGTGTGTGTTCGTCAGGCAAAAAGCCAAATTTCAAGTGAAAGAGGCGGTGGTTGATTTAAGTCTTTCAACCACTTTATTGAGATCACTCGTAGCTTAAAATGGTTTATTCGTTTCCCCGTATTGAGTTTTTCAAAATCTATCATAAGAGTTGAGTTGACCCCACCTCTAACTACGGCTCAATGGTACCATACCACCAATACGGCATATTAAGCAGGTGAAAAGTCCAGTGAGACACTATTTGATGATCTAGTCTATAAATATCAACTTAGTCAGACTAAAGTTCCCAGACTAAAACCACACAGGACACAACAAAGACAAACTTCAGATTAAAAAATGATCCCACCGTCCACATCTATCTCAAAAATGACCGCTAGCTGTCAGAGACACAAGGGGACATAAATATGAATGATCACGACTCTGGAGTTATAAAAGAAAGTTCACCACTCACAGAGTGATGACCGACAAACACTAAACCATCTCGTAATGACCCGTAGCTGCGTATGAAACGTTTAGACATGATTATGTGTTAAACTCCCGGCCTGTTGTTAATGCTCTCTGGAAATGGCCAAAGTGTTTGAGAGCTTTGAAAATCATGGCTCTGAATAGCTGATAGCTCATTGACTTGCATTATCACGTCCTGCTTTTGAACCTTGAAGGGCGCGTATGTACAAAAAAAAAAAAAAAAACAGATGATGACCCATAAATTTAGAGCCTCCCCGTCGCTCCGCTTCGGTCCCAGCCAGAAGGATTTCTAAATTTATACCGCTTAAAAATCTGTTTTTCTTCCCTCTCTGTGGCCTGGAGTTCTGGCTGGGTTCACTAGACTGTCAGCAGCACAGAAAAAAACAGCCGCTTTTGTTTCTTGTAGTCATCAACAGAAGGTTGACTTCGTGTGCATGCTCCTTCGCAGTAACGGCGAGCACGTCGTCGACGTCTTTATGATTCATAACGACCCCTTTAATCAGGAGTCTTGCTTGGTACGATGCCTTTCAAATGATTCCCTTCTTTTCTTTGGATATTGTTTTCAGAGCTTTTTAATTTGGCATCAATGGATGACATTAACTGACAAAATTAAAGTCGAGTTAATGCACATATTTCCTTCTACCTTTGTAACCCATGGTTTTACATTAAAGTCCCAGTCGGCAAAATAGTTTTGATCATATTCACTGAAGCCGACACTACGCTCCGGTTTAAGAAAAAGAAGCGCATCTCTACGTGTATGTAGAGCCTGTTTGTTTTGCAACAGCGCTCGGATCATCCTGTCCAATCAGCACTCTGTGCACACACAGAGCCCCTCTTCCCTCGGGTCGTACCACTATCACAGGGGGGAGGTGGAGGGAAGTAGCAACAAGCTTCCAATTCCTCAGTTAAAAACCGAAACGAGGAGAGTCCAAAACAACCAAGGAAAAGAAAACACCGGTGGAAAAGAAGGAAAAAAAGAAAGATGGCGACGGTGCCCGTGATAAAACCAGAGTCAACATCGGACCTGCGTTTCAAAGGTGGCGTGATCTAAGGGATTTCAAAGGGCACGGAGTCGAGGGGAAGGAGCTCCGTGGTCGTGGGGGAGGAGCGCCAGAGTTTTAAACATTAAAAATCTGACAGAGTGCCCTCGATCCGCCAGACTCGCCGACTGGGACTTTAACATCGGCAGGGAAAACAAAAAATAAGAAACAACAGTGAAACAAAGGCAACCTTTCAATCCAGGTTAAAAAAGTTTTTGTTTCCTTGCGTTTGTCTCTTTATGTCTCGATGTGTTTTTTCATCATTACCACCCTTTGTTTTAGTGGTATGTTGATGCTCCTTTGTGATGTACCTCCTACTTATTGTTGGTTCATATAAAGCAGATTAAACTGCCTCTGTACCAGACGGATTCATCTTGCCTTTTGTAATTGCTTTTCCCACCCACAGATCCGACTGCACAGCTGCTCTTCCAAGGAGGGGAACGCTGGCTCTTTTTCTCTCTGCTTTTATGATGATATACACAACAAATACCTACATCCAAATTGGGGAAACATGCAACACCAAAGCTGATTCTTTCCTCCATACAAAAACAGTTTCCTTACATTCTGTGCCGGTTGACACGGCGTCCGTTTCACTTTGAGCCTCAGTCGGAGGTTGTTCACGGACATGTCCCGTTATTCATACAGTAGGGATCTCAGATGCATCGGAGGGCATCAGATAATACAGTCTTGAGCACATTCACCTTCCCCAAGGGGGGCGCCGCCTTGTACACATTCAACCACTGACCAGAAGACAATCTGCGCCTTGTGATGAATGCGTTACGTTCAAATTGAATTATGATCCAACTGTATAGATAGTGGGTTTGTTGTGGAGGCGGTGAAAGCTCAGTTTTTCTCATTTAAATATTCATGGGGGTAGACAAAGGGTGGTAATGGAAACCGAGTCGGATGAAATCCCAGGGTTCACATTTCGGAGACGGAGGAGGATGCGGGCGGCCATGGCGGTGGTGGAGGAGGGGGAGGAGGAGGAGGGAGTCCTGAGTAACTCGAGCTCTCTGGAAACACTCAGGTGGGAAGGTAAGACATGCTGACGCACATCCGAAATCTCGCCATGACAAAACAGACTGTTCCTTCTCATCACTGTGTTCATTGACAGACTCAAATTTTCATAATGATCATGTGAAATCATGAGAAAAGGAAAGTACGCTCACATTTGAGTTGAGGATTGCAAGTTTGAACTGAAGAAGAGGAGGTCAGGGACACTAAAACTTATTTTATTTCTGCATGCATTTTAGTGTGTAACTGACAAAGACCATAACTCGTCAAAACCCACTGGATTTCCTGAGTGATTTCATTCTTTTGACAAAGGATAAGTGGTTTTCAGGGGTTTTTGCTTCTGGGTAGCCTTGGAACTTTTTTCCTGATCCATTGTGATTGATGTAGAAAAAAAATATGTAATGACAAAGAATCTTTTTAACACTGAATACTGCAATGCAACCCAACACCCTGATGGCAAAACTTAAAAAGTACTGCTCTTAAGATCGATGTTTAATTAGTGGGAAAGTATGTGTGCATTGGCAAAAGTCAATTACAAATATTAATATATTAATAATATAATATTTATATAAGTATGAATTCATTACTATGATAATCATTTTGAATTATGTATACAATGATTAATGATGAATAGTTATAATATACCATTTTGTTTCATTTTATTTTTATTTCTATTAAGAATATTAAGAATAATTCCTTAGACAAAACATTTAATTCCATTAAAAAAACAACCTAATAACTTTAGATTAGTCATACTGCAGCAGTGCAACGTTCAGTAAGGTAAATGCTAGTTTCACCAGTCCGGTCAGATGTTTAGCTAAATATCAAGCCGGTTTGGAAATGTTTAAACCGGCCCAAGCATAGTAAAGTCTGCCCACATATATACCAATGGGTTTGATGTCATTGTTCACTAAAGAACAATCTTTTTCTCGATCCAGCCTCTTATTTTTGCTCTCTAAATGCACTTGATGGATCCAGTTAATTTTCAAAATGTACAAAAAGTTCTTGACCATACAGGTATAATTTCATAATAGGATGTCAGTTGTGTCTAATATTGTATTTTAAAAGGCTTTCAAAACAACTGTTGAGTGACGCATACAAACTTTAACCTCAGTTTCAATAGACGTTGACACGCAAATCCCCAACCGAGTCCCAACCATTTCTCCAATGTTTTAAAGAGGGCCCCTAGTGGCACGATAAAGGCCCTTAAATCCATCATCATCTCAACATGAACGATCACCGTGACCTCCAAACCCAACAGAGCAGCACCAGGACAAGGCACAACCCAGTGGTGCATTTCCAAAATCATCTATAGGAACTGCAAAATGAAGAGCCAGCAGGGACCAGAAGTTTTTAGCGACTTGCTGCACTTGAGACTACTGGGGGTCCGACTGAGGAGCAGTGAGGTCTAGCTCATAGTGAGGACCCTGAGAGTGCATCCAGTGACTTCTGGGCCTTTAGAAACGCATTAAAACAGAGGCTGCACTCCGTTTCATCAGCCTGCCACCGAGGGGTAGCCAACGCCGGAGAATGACTCCAGTGGCTCAGCCGGGAGATCCATCAAAAGCAGCGGGGAGGGGGGATGATTGCAGCACCGGCCCATCCATCTCTGAGCGAATTACAGCCACCGCCAGGGAGAAATCAAACGCAGGAGGATGGAGGGAGAGGGGGAGAGAAGGAAAGAAGAAAGGGAGGAGAGGAGGCATGGGAGTAGCGAGGGGGGCAGGGTTGGGGGGGGGAATGGAATTAAAAGGTTAAAAAAGGGATTGAGGATGTCAAGAGGAGAAGATGAGAGGGGGGATGGGAAAAAAGGAGAAGGGCATTAAAGGAGAGATGGGGACAGATGAAGCCATAGAGGGAGAGAAGAAAATGGTGGAGGAAAGTAAGACTAAAGAGGGAGAGCAGAAAATGAGAGGAAGGGAAGCAGGGAAGGATGGATGAATGGAGGGGAGCAAGAAGAGGGAGAGAGAGGAGGCCGGTTAGGCTACAACATGACAAATGAGCCCAATATTCAGTCTGTGCTCCGCGTCCAGACGATGGATCTCTGAAGATGAGGAAATGGATCATCAATCCCATGTCCTGAACAAACCCAGAGTCTATGCACCACCACTGGAAAAACAACTTTCCCATTAAGTGACACGCACGGATTTGTGTACGTAGAGTGAGACGCTTTCCAGAGGAGACACCTCAACACAGGAAGAGGAATCTTCTCCATCATCAAGATGAGATTCCATCTCAGGGGGCGGAGCTTAGAGGCTGGTGAAACTCACTGTGGTGGGCGTCCAGGGGAGGAGGAAGACACAATTACCTGTCTAAGCCTTTTATCGACGGGGGAGACGGAAGGAGAGGATTTAGCTGAAGATCCCTCCTCATAAATCCTCGGGAGCCTTCAGCAGTTTAAGGTTTCCATCTGGGCTCAGTCGTTCACTCTTGGCAAAATGAAGATACAGAAGATGTGGTGCTGCATCTGACGCACAGGGAGCCAATTTACAGTCAACACTGGTTAATTAACCCGTGATCACGGACTTTAACCACATTGCCAAATGTCAATCTAACCTTAATCAATTCTCTTTTTTTTTTTTGTTGTTGCCAGGCATGCAGACTGTTTCTACAAACATGTGAAAGAATGGGTCGCTCTCAGGAGCTCAGTGAATTCCAGCGTGGTACTGTGATAGGATGTGTATATATATATATATATATATATATATATATATATATATATATCCTGGTACTGTGATAGGATGCCACCTGTGCAACAAGTTCAGTCGTGAAATGTCCTCCCTCCTAAATATTCCAGTCAACTGTCAGTGTGATTATAACAAAGTGGAAGTGATCGGGAACGACAGCAACTCAGCCAAGAAGTGGTCGACCAGTTAAAATGACGGAGCGGGGTCAGTGGATGCTGAGGCACAGAGGTCACAGAGGTCACCAACTTTCTGCAGAGTCAATCACTACAGACCTCCAAACTTCATGTGGCCTTCAGATTAGCTCAAGAACAGCGTAGAGAGCTTCATGGAATGGGTTTCCATGGTGATCAGCTGCATCCAAGCCATACATTAGCAAGTGTAATGCAAAGCGTCGGATGCAGTGGTGTAAAGCACGCCACCACTGGACTCTAGAGCAGTGGAGACGTTCTCTGGAGTGACCGATCACGCTTCTCCATCTGGATATCTAATGGACGAGTCTGGGTTTGGCGGTTGACAGGACAACGGTACTTGTTAAAGTTTGGTGGAGGGGGATTATGGTGTGGGGCTGTTTTTCAGGAGCTGGGTTCCAGTGAAAGGAACTTGAAAGGAGGTTGGTGCGGATGAACTTGACTGGTCTGCAGAGTCCTGACCTCAACCCGATAGTCTCCACTCTAATTCATCCCAAAGGCGTTCTGAGAGCCAGGCCTTCCCTCCAACATCAGTGTGTGACCTCACAAATACACTTCTAGAAGAATGGTCAAAAAAGTCCCATAAACACTCCTAAACCTTGTGGAAAGCCTTCCAGAAGAGTTGAAGCTGTTATAGCTGCAAAGGCTGGACCGACGTATATTTAACCCTATGGATTAAGAATGGGATGTCACTTAAGTTCATAAGCAAGTCAAGGCAGGTGAGTGTACTTTTGGCGATATATATATTTATATACAAAGCAAATACATAACAGAAATAATTAATTCATTAATTTTTGTTTGTAAGAACATTTTAAAAATGCACCACTGACAGCAGTTTGTGAAATTAATTGAAACCTACTGATTCATGTACAGGGACACTAATTTAAAAAAAAAAACATTTCGTATTGCTCAGCACAACTATAAAACCAATATAATTTCAACTGGAAGTATCGTTTGTGCCTGAGCCACATCACGTCCTCGATCACTGGGCTCCTCGTTGAAAGTCTCTCTCAATATTTAACACTACATCATACTTGGATGGTTGCATGATCAGGTGGATGTGTGTGATTTGGGTGGAGCCTCTTTAACTTCGACATGGGGGAAAGAAACTGACAATTTATTTCCCCCAATTTTCCAAATACAGGAATCTCACCAACCACTGTGAGACTGAAAAGTAAAAGTTTCTTCTGTAAAATCTGAAGCTACAAATAATGCGTCACTCCAGGCCGTGTATGAACGACGTGAAGATGATCCCAAACTGCACAAGGACTGATTGAAAGCTGTTACATCCTCAAGCTGTAAAGCCCTCACTAAGGGAAGCTGGTTGTGAGGTAAATGTGCTCCACAAGGGGGCTCCGACCGCTGTGACGGCCTGATGCTACACCCTGCTGTACCACAGAGGGTTGTCAGCGTGTTGTGGAGACCCGGTGACGGCGACAGGATGAGGAAGTTTTCCGGCTCAGAGGAAAAGATAATTGGAGTGCCACAGCCGAACACGAGCAGCAGCGGAGCTCCACAGATCCAGTCATTAAGTCTGACGGGACCCTGATAACCCAGACTAAATAACCGATTATCAGCCGTTTGATTGTCGCCCTCTGCTCATTAAATCTCTGTTGTACAAGCCACGCGTCACTTTCCAGCGCTGCTGCGTCATGTGAAGGAGCAGGAAACATGCCGTTTCAGATCTTCACTCTGGAAACTCCTCCAAGCAACAACAGTGAATGGTAGCAGTGGAAAGTTTGAAGAGGAAACATTAAAATCTAACGTTAATGCTTTTATGACTTTATATCGTATATTTAGGATGCTTTACTGCATTTTTCAGGCTTTACATTTCTTTTTTTTTTATTACAGTTTCATATCAGGGTTATCAGTGTTTGAATTTTAATATACTACTCTATACATAACATTATATATGTCTTCTTTAGTTGTTTTTCTTTGCACGTCTTGCGAAATATTTGACATATTGATCTTAAAGATAAATATTGTTGATCTGAACTGGCTATAACTGATTAAATACAAGGGCCTTCTACTCTGAGGGGTCGGGGCTCTCTTGGGGCTAGTAAAATGCCATGTCACGCTAGTATATCTAGGCACTCATTCTATAACTCAGAATTAAAAATGTTTTTTTCTGCTGATAATGGTGGCGGAGGGCCCTTACTCAGCACCAATCAGCTCTTCGGGAGGATGGATTAGATAACAGGGGCCAATCTCAAACTACGTGGTGTTCAGCGTGCAGCTGAGAGCAAGACAGCTAAAACATGGCAATCAAATATAACACAATTTGTGCAGGCAGAATTCAGACCCTGCGCCGTATACACAGCACCCGCCGATGGACCTATCCATCGACTATCCATCCTGGAGTCCTGCTGGCTAAGTCTGATATATTTGCTGCAATATAATATTTGATGTAAGGCTTTCCACACCCCACCATGTCACCGGGGGCACATGCCCTGTATCGACATTGGGATTAGCCAGATAGCTCTTGGAGACGCCAACCTCACAGAGTGTGACATTCAATTTCACTTGTCCTTTACTGCAGTGCAGCCATCATATGCTTGTGTGTGTGTGTGTGTGTGTGTGTGTGTGTGTGTGAAGCCCGAGTCGTCTGCTGGCTGTGATGAGAGGTGTCAGTCTGGTTCTGAAGTGTTGGCGGTGGAAGCCGAGGGCGGATTTTCAGGAACATCTCCGTTACTAAACTCATCTTTCAAAAAGACAACAGGCGGCCGACGCAGGCAGCCTGCAGCTACGACAGGCTTCACCGCCGCGTATCTGAAGGCCTTTTACACTGAATGTCAAGCACCTGATGGAGCCGCCATCACTCACTCGTTTCATTTGCACGTTTCACACGTTGCAGGTTCTCCACAATACTGGGATTCATTTCCTCTATGTTTTCATGTTAATTCACAGCTGATTTACCGTCGGTTGGGACATGTTATCTCATTTGAAATGAGTCTGAATTCACCCAGAAAGCATAGTGAATAAGTCCTGGAGGAACTAATATGTCTTGTACATCAAAGCCGTAATCTAATCCCCTCCTATATTAAACTAGCTTATCTACTTAGCTTATCTATCGATATCCATAAATACCAGGATGTATGAGGGCAAGTGCCATTGTTAAATGTGACGGTAAATCAGCGTGCCATTTCAACATTAAAAGGTTAAAATTCAGTTTCATCATGATACCACATTCAAATTTAAATCTGCAACAGATCAGTCATTTTGACTCCATCCATATAGACAAAGTGCATAGCAACCATTTTAAAAATAACCTCCCGTAATCAGCTTATTGTAATTATATGAGAGCACCATCGTTGACCCTGGCAAACATCCACCATGAGCGACAAACCTTTTGCAAAGAAGGCAAAGAGGACTAGCCAATCAGAGGAAGAGTAGGGACGGTTCACTACCGTAAAGAACTGGCCGTGCGACTGCCGGTGGCTGTGAATGAGGTCATCCGGCATACGGATGAGAAGCACTTCAACAGCTCTTCAAAAAGAGCTGCTAGTGTGCAGGAAGCGTCCCCTTTTCACCGCAGCCATTTTGACATTCGTAGTAGGATTAAAGCAGGTAGAAGTTATGGCCCTGTTCCATTTAGGTGGGGTCGGGGCATTGAGTATGCTGGTTCAATGGGATGGCTGGGACAGTAAATGGAACGGTGCCATAATTAATGCCATCAATCAAACTTGTCCTTACGCTGAAATTACAAATCAACACTGCTGCCGTGGAAAGGGCCTAAAATGGCCTATTAGACCATCATGGGAAATACAGCAGTGATAGTGGTATGGGTTAACTTATTAACATTCTTCATCTGGCTTCATATTTATGGCGCTTGGGTGTTTTTCCAACATGGTCTCATTGCAGTTTGGGGAATACATCGGACAATCATTCAGCACAACTTTCAAACTAATGGGTTTTATTGGAGGTACTGTTCACGGGACGACATTACGCAACAAAGCAAAAGGTTAGGTTGTGGACAAAGGTCATGGCTGGGCTTTAAAAAAGTACGTACAGTTACGAAACGCATCGCTGGGTGTTAAATAGTCACGTGGATGCCTTTAATTCATGTGTCCACCACGAAAAAGGATCCCGATTGACATTCAATTCACATTGATTTGGTGCCGAGAGACAAGTCATGTCTATGAGCATGAAACCAGTAGATCGTGTGACTATGTCCGGTTGGGTGCACACACCAACTATTTCTGTGTACAACAACTTTTTTACCCCTTTCTATTCATCCCAAGACAAGCAGTGTGACTCATTCATCCCCTCATCCTTCTCCCAGTTTCTATTCCACCTACGTCGACCTATGCATGAATGAAATGATACCACCTGGGTTTCAAAACGACACCATTTATTTGCATCTCTGAGATGATAAAAAAAAGCATCAAAAGATGTCTTCCATTTTTCAATCTCTCAAGCCTTCAATTTCATGTCGGCTCACAATGGGAGTTCAGGCTGAGCAGCAGAGGTGGCGCACCACGCTGCCATCATCAAAAACCCCAGAGAAAGACACATGTCTCAGCCCCGTCAGAAGAATCACCGTGAAGCAGGTTTTCTGGCTCCTCCGTCTGGACGCTTTCACTCGGCGAAGGTTAATTCCTAAACCTGAGAGCGAAATATGACCATTAACAAATGCTGTTGTTGTTTTTTGTTCCAAGCAGCGGTGGGATTTGGTCAGACTTTATGGTAACAGCAGGGAAACTGGAGACGGTGCAGAGTACGGGAAGCACAGCAAAAATTCAATCATAATGCTTTTAGTAGCTGATTCCTCACTCCGATCAAATTGCTAAATAACTGAAAGGGGCTATTTTTACTTTTCTTGTATGCTTAGTTCTATTGTGGATTTCGGGAAGTGTGATAACATATACTTGGTTTAGGATTTATGCCATTTACAATGCACATGACTTCTGAAATGGCTTTTAAACCATCGGGACAAAGTGAAAGGGAAGACTTATTTTAGGGAAACCTGGACGGACAGCTTCATTTGTAAAATATTATCCAAGGAAGCTAAAAATGGACTTCTGCAACGAGAGCTGCCCATTACCACGACAGATGTCTATGATTCAGCCACTGGATGATTCACACCTCAAGTTCCTTTTCTGAAAAGCACTTCAGCAGTTAAATAAAGCTCCGCTCTGCCAGGACAACCAGTTTGGAAATCTCAGAGTGGAGCAATCTTATACCGCTTCCTCTTATGTCTGCAGCATGTCCTCGGCGAGCAGAAGGCCTGATGCCACCGCGCCAAGAGATCCAATGTTCGCTGGCATGTGGTGCTGTTTAAACGCGGCACCACTTGAGTTTATTTGTGCCGAGGAAACACTTCTGCTCAGCACAGCGACGCGACCACGAGAGAGAGCTGCACCCACCCTGACAACCACACCACAGCTCAGTCTGAGGGAAGAACTTACCATTAAAAAGGACACATGAGGGTCCAGCTTTTTGTGCCTGCAAAGCCGTTAAATTAATAGACTTGTATATGATATTATGTATATATTTATTTATTTCGTCAATAACTCTGGTTGTAGCACTGTCATATGGATGTGGTTGGCTGTGGCTCAGAGATAGAGTCGTCCTCCAATCAGAAGATTGGCGGTTCCTCCAGTCTGCATGCCGAAGTGTCCTTGGGCAAGACACTGAACCCCCAATTGCCCCCGATGCTGCGCCATCGGCGTATGAATGAGTTCGATCCTGATGTGCAGGCGGCTCCTCTGCCATCAGTGAACCATGGGTGTATGTGTGAACGGGTAAAAGTCACTGAATGTAGTGTGAAGCGCCTTGAGTAGCTAGTTAGCTAGAAAAGCGCTACATAAATGCAGGTCCATGTGTTTCATTTGTGCGTCTAAATAATTTACTTTCAATTCATTGTTTTAGAGCACAAAAAAATTGGCAATCCGTGTCCCTGAACATGAAAGCAATAGATTGTAGCATGCACTGATACCCGGGTATTGGGCCCGTTACCATGCTCATGTACTTGTACATGAAACAACTAAAAATACTCTGTTACAACTGCACTCGATACCACTAAGGCAACATGACGTTAACCTCTCATTATTGAGCCTAATAAGTCTCCCAGCCAGTCACTAGTAAGTCTCTACAAGGTTCTGGGTTTTGCTCGTCAGCTAGCTGAATTAAAGGGAAGGAGGTTAGCCCCGATGTTAGCAACTATTCTGGCTGCTCCGGCTCTGGAACACTTAAGGTGGACTGACATTTAAGGTGGACCAGCACCTGACATTTAAGGTGGACATTTTACTTTTAATATGTATTTTAACTGTGTAACTGACAGCACAGTTAAACGGTTCATTATGAATATCCCAACTGCAAACTGATGTTTGTATTAGGAAAACATCAACAATTCAAATGGAATATAACGAATACCATTATTACTATAAAAAAAGATGCAGATCTAATTTGCTGCACGTACATTACTGTACACAAGTGAGCAGCTTCATCATGTTATTGAAAATGAATACTGGCTTGGAATTTGGCATCAATATGAAATGCCACAATGTATCTGTGTCAAAGACTGAATGTGATGTTAGAGACATCAGCAGCTACGGTAACGAGACACACGTGACCCAGGACGAACACGTCTTTCTGACAGGCCCAGAGGGCAGCGCCGGACATACGACATAACGGTGTATAATCATGACGTCCATCACATGACTGCAGCTGCAGGGAAGTGATGGTGAGCGGCCAGCAGTGGGCCGAGGCAGTGGACCGTGGAATTACCATATACCATTTATGGAGCTCTGCCATGCAGCTAGTGAGCGCCATGCAATGCCTTCAGGTCTGAGCATCGTGGAGCAGAGAGATGGGCGCCATCGGCCCCGGAGCTCAGACGTCTGCAGTCAACCCCGTCTTCTCCAACATGATGCTCCCATGCAACCAAACTGCACTCTCAATTACGTTTCCAGGGAAACCTGCATAGTAGGATTCATAAAAAACTTATTTTGTTCTGAATCATGTTTGCTCTTAAACAAAGCCAACAAGTCCACATATTGTAAGTGTGCACAAAATGAATGAAGTCAACTCAGTAAACGCGGTGCGATCGCGGCATATCCAGGGGTTTTCTCTCCGTGATTATGGAACTCTGTGAAAGTCATCCTCAACCAAAGCATGATGATTTTTACTAAACATAACTCATTTTTGCAGTTTTTGTTTATGTGTTTGTTAAGAACGTGTTTCGAGCTGCAATCCTTTGATCCAGAAAAAAATGTGTTTCCCTGGAAACGCAATTGAGAGTGCAGTTCGGTTGGATGGGAGAGTAATGTAATGTAGGAGAATGGGTTGCCCCCGTGGACTTGGATCTAACTTCTGATGAGTCTAGATAAGTTACCCTTGAAAGGTATTTCCCAATGCAGTGTTGTAAAGTTTGGGAGACCACGCCGCTGCAGTCTTTTCTGTGATATTAATCCAGACGTGTGTCTTGTGAAATGCATGCAAGGTTAAGACGTTGTTTGTCTCTGGGGGGAACAGGAGGTTTTACTCACATCTCAGTGTTTGTAGTTGATCTAAAGACATTAAGGTCAATCAAAATATGAACATTTTAATCTTTGCCTTTGCGTGTTTTCTGCATCAGTAAAGATGTCGGTTTGCTAGCACCAGTGATTAACCGGAGGATCAGGAGCTGGCTAAACACATTTCTGTTTCCAGAAATGATTAATCGACAATTAAGGAAGTATTACTTGCCTTACTTACTTACTCTTGAATAAAACAAAGTTCTCCACTTTGGGACAAGACTATTGAAATTCTCAATCGGCCAATACTCACCGCAAATATATTGGTGTCGACCCATACACCAGCCGATATATCAAAGCATCCATTTTTAAGAAATGGTGTCATTCCATAGTTTGGCCACCAGAGTACACTACCACTTACGATAGCATACAACCTGGTGTAATACAACATAAAAGGACCAGGGCCCTGTCGCTGTGTCAAAGTCCAGCTGGGAGTTTGGTAATGGCCCCAGAAACACATATCGGTCAGGCTCTAATTGTAACAGCCATATATCTTCCTTAAAATGGAAGCTCTACCAGAGCGTTTGACTGTATTCAAACCTGCGGGCTTTGCTGTATATTTGCATGGACTGATAGTGTGACACTGGGATCAGGTACACTCTTCTGGGGTTTGCAAACATCAGCGTGAAGTCAGACTAAAGCTAAAAGACTAAAGCTGTGGAGCTGCTGCTGATGGTGATGATGACCATGTATGGAAACAAGAGGCGGTGGAAACTGTAGCTCTGCTCTGGATGACTGACCAGAGACAGACGCTCATTCTCTGCCTGCAAACTGTTCAGCAGGAATATGAACAAAAGACAGTCTGGGTTCATTCAAATGAACAATAGCGGAGGAATCCTGTTTTTGTAAAAGAAGCACATTTACAGGCTATCAAAACAACCGTTAAACTAATTACATGTTGAATATGCAAAAATAGGATTTATAGAAGGAAATTAGTTTGCCTTTTTCTTAACCATTAAATAACAAAAGGAAGTAAATCTGTATGCAGATGTTTTTTTACGCTTATTTTTTGCCGTTTATTGGATTCAACAGCTGAGGAGCAATAGGAAAGAGGAAAAGGGGGAGCGAGAGAGGGGAGGATGTGCAACACAGTCACTGGCTGTCGTGTTGAAAACACCGCCCACCGTCATGGAGCAAACGTTCTTATTTCCCAGCGAAACGGTAACTAAAAGATGGTTCTCGATACAGACAGACAACGCAGTAACCGACTCTAGATTCCTATTTGATCAGCGCTGCCTAGTTTGACAGTCTGATCAGAGTTCAACCGCTTCAGCAGCAGCTAGGTCAGAGACTCCTCCGCTCTGATTGGTTGTTTTCCTTCAGGTACGGTGGAATCCTGCACATGCCATCAGCACCACTAAAAGATTGATGTGTCATGGTCTGCTGTCCAACTCAGTCACATGGCACTTCTTCAAATTGTATTTATGGAGCACCAAAGCTCAGCCAAATTAAATGTCTTGGTTTTTTCTGTCTGTCGGGACAGTATTATGCTACAAAACCAAAGTTTGGTTCAGGCAACAAAATATCTTAGTTTTGTAAAACATTATAGTTGGAATTAAAATATTATGTACAGTTTTGTTTGGACAGAAAAACGTCTCGTGGTTCAGAGTCCTGTGTTGTTGGACGCCCACCACTGTAAGTATTCATTCTCACTGTTTGATACGAGGTCACCAGCTCTGGAGGTTACAGGTGTGGATGTGTTTCATTTCTGTTTCCACCATGAAAAATGATCCTGATCAACTTTCCAATGATAAGGTTTTAGTGCTGAGAGACATGGAAAACATAACATTTCACATCCCTGAACAGAAAACAAATATATTTTGTGACTATTTCACAAACGGCCGTGGACATTTTAAGCAAATATGTCAAGACATTTGCTTTTACTAAGCTTACCAACTGCAGCTTTAAGTGCTGTTTGATAATCTGTACATCTCTTTTAAATTAATCGATTGGTAATTTTGTCTTTTAGAAAGAAAAACCTTAAGCCATTCTGTTTACAAGGAGTTAAAGCTGAAAATCACACATTTCAGAAGCTGTTCCCGCTGAATCTTTCCATTCCTCTAAAACTTTATCACAAAAATCATCTTGAATGCAAAAGAAAAAAAAAAATGCAGTTGGAGGACTAAAAACCCCAGCAGCGAGTCGAAATCCCAAAAGCACCCACTAGCATTAAATACAGCAAACTGCACCAGGATCATGAATCATAACATCAGCAGTCGATATTTAATTGGAATAACCCTGATTGTTTATCATGGCTTTGATGGATCTTGGCACGCACAATCAATAGCAGATCAATACCTCATTAGGTTTAATCAGATGTGTTTGTGCTGGGGTTTAACTAAGCACACGGGAGTGTATTTCTGTCTTTATTTTTTCATTTACTGGAGCATAACACTCTCTCTTTGATCTTAAAATACTAACTGAAGAGGAACACTTTTCCTGACAGGACTTTTAAACGGTACATTGTCTGCTGTAAACGGCAGTGACAGACTCAGTAAAAATGTCTAACGTTTTAGTGTCTGCAGTCATGTATCAGTACAGCTTTAAACTTTCAAACGGCCTCTTAAAAGTAGTTGTGTGTCTTTTAAACCGGAGCAAATCCAATTAAGTGGGATTGCTTCTGAATGAATCTCCATCAGCGATCAAATCTTGTGGATCTGCCAGAGACTGAATTAAACTGATCACGTTGGGACTTTAGCCGAGGGGGCCAATCAATTAATCCTGCAGCAAAGAAAGAGACTCCAGGAACTCGTGTGGTATTCTTGGAAGCACGGCGGGCTCAGTTTACCCCGATTTCATTTGGAAATGTGAGAACGCCATGCTTCTGGCTTTAAATGCCTCCCTGTGAGGCTGAGAAGGTAACAGGAGCACGATAAGTAGATAATCAAGCACGCCTCTCAAATTCATCAAGTTTCAATCCCAAATCTCAAAATCTTTAACAAGAGCTTTCATTTGTAGTTTCACTATACATCCCGTTTCATCTGTTAACCGATCGCTTTGTAGAGAGGCAAAGTCCCGTCCCTTCCCGTGGATCACCATGACACCTTAATTCGACACAATCATGTTTTGTCCCGTATGAATTGCGACATAAATTACACGTTTCTTTATTTAAAAGGCAATTTTATACAGTGTACAAACTGCTTACTTTGCAGTTTAAAACAGTAATAAATCACGATATGTTTTACAATACTCAGCATATCGCAAAAAGTATTGTGATATCGTATAGTGGGACCGATGATGAGTCCTCATCCCCGAGGTCTAAAACTAACAAATGGTCCTCACACGGACAGAAACGTATGTTGTTTTCGTCTCTCTGTGTGTTGGGTACCAGGATGTAACGTTACTATAACAACAGGTCTCTCTGTGTGTTGGGTACCAGGATGTAACGTTACTATAACAACAGGTCTCTCTGTGTGTTGGGTACCAGGATGTAACGTTACTATAACAACAGGTCTCTCTGTGTGTTGGGTACCAGGATGTAACGTTACTATAACAACAGGTCTCTCTGTGTGTTGGGTACCAGGATGTAACGTTACTATAACAACAGGTCTCTCTGTGTGTTGGGTACCAGGATGTAACGTTACTATAACAACAGGTCTCTCTGTGTGTTGGGTACCAGGATGTAACGTTACTATAACAACAGGTCTCTCTGTGTGTTGGGTACCAGGATGTAACGTTACTATAACAACAGGTCTCTCTGTGTGTTGGGTACCAGGATGTAACGTTACTATAACAACAGGTCTCTCTGTGTGTTGGGTACCAGGATGTAACGTTACTATAACAACAGGTCTCTCTGTGTGTTGGGTACCAGGATGTAAAGTTACTATAACAGGTCTCTTCTTTCTCTTCCTGGCTGATAAAGAGTTGCTATATAAAAGGTTGAGCTCTCTATCAGCTGTATTAAGTCTTTAAATGTCTTGCTTTGTCTGACCAAAGGACAAAACTCTAAAATATTCAATTTACAGTTTTTTAAATTGAAGAAAAGTGTTAACAGAGAACACCTTTGATTAATACATTATTTAATCAACTGAGTAATCTATTTCCATTTTCCAATGGTTAAAATGAGTATCATCTATTGAAAAAAAAAATATTTATATTTTAATTTTCTTCCAAAATATACTAGCACTGAATTAAAAGGTATGGTGCATGAAAACTACTAACAAGTACAATTTATACAAAAACTGTTCCCGAGGCACTGTAAGTTCTTCACTCTGTATCGGTCACCTGAGATAGAAACCTATACATATCAAAGCTCATTGTCAGCTTAATGTCTGAAAGTGGAAGTAAAATGTCAGCAAAATGTCTGAAAATGTTAATGTACAATACAGTCGAGAGAGAAAAAAACAGTAGAAGACAGCGACTGAGGGATGTCTTCATAAGTCATATTTCGTTTTCTGGTAGAGAGGTTTCCCACCGGTCAGAGAACCTTAAGTGAAAGCAGAGCTGATCTGATGCAGACGTCTGTTGTTGTTTGACTTCCTGACCGACGTTTGCTATCTGCAGAGACTGACCGAATCACTTCAGTGCACACAACCCACAAATGTGTACCCATCACTCAAAATATGTCTTATCCGATTAAGATCTGATCCACCTTCAGCATTATTTGTTTATTGACAGACATCCCACATGCCATTGCTCAGATTTGAATGAAACCCTGGCAGTACGGTTCAATCGAACAGGCTTTTTAGAATGTCTTCCGTTCTGACCCCCACAGTTTATAAATAAAAAGTAGGTAATTCTCAAGATGATCATGACTCATAGCTTCTTCCATCTGCACTGACCAAACTGGTGATTTTACCCATTGAGCTTGGCCCTAGTTCCACCGCTGATGACCGTTCTAGAGTCATCAGGAATGAAATGTCGGCAGCAGTCGCACTACTTCACAATTACTCTGGCACAATTGGTCTGTGAGACAGCTCTAAAATCCAATCAATCAATGACGTTTAAGGTGATTAACTGATAGATGGACCCACAAAGAAATGATCTGAGCCATAATCCCTCAAACAAATCCAGTATCAATACACTTAAATGGCTCTTTCTCAGGAACTACTCAAATAAAGACACAAAGGTAAGATATAAGCTGCTACCAAGGATCGTTTTACTGACGGCTCTATTGAGTCCACAGCCGATATTTGCATTAAAAACGCGTTCATCACTCAACAGAATCTCTGTTTCAAATCAACACGTCCTCCTCTGTGCTATCGTTGGCTACAAACACAGTTCAACCTTCAGGTACGCACAATGTCAAATAGCAAATAAGACTGCTGGGGGAAAATGGCAGCGGCCCTATTTTCCTATTATTATTGTCATACGCACAAAAATGTTGACAATGAAAAAGTTGGATCTCAGGCTCCCTCAAACAATAATAATACAAATATGTATTTTAAAAAAGGCATGTCAGTAAAAATGGGGTCTGAGTTTATAATATCATCCACAATGTCACCAAGCTGTATTCAGTGTATCTCGCAAGACGCGTTTACCACAGCTGGATGAACCGAAAAAAATAAACTATTCAGCTGTGATTTTATTGCAATAAACAGACAAAAAGAAGGCTAAACACATAATGATGCCGTCATGCTTCGGTAGGTCTGTCTGAAGACAACAAGCAAACATCTTTAAAATGCTTGTTTTCTGAATGGAGACATACATAACAATGTAGCGGCTCCATCAACACTCCAAATAAGGTCTACATAGCAGAAACCTTTTTGTTGAGACCTAACATGGTCTCTGGTTTCTCCACATAGTCTGGTCTGGTCTCTGGACTAATGAGCTACCATCGTCAGGGCTCCAGACTAACTTTTTGCATTGGTTGCACTGGTGCGCCTAACTTTTTTTTTTAGGTGCACCAGCACAAAATTTAGGTGCACCCACATTTTTCATCGTGTCGCCTTTAACGCCAAAAAGTCACCTTTTTATCGCTCTCCTTTTACATAATGACACCCCTTATGGCCTAGCTTAACTGCAGCACCATCAGCACCCAGAGCAACCGTTTTCTGCAGCCAATCTGCACACTGATGCTGTTTGTGGCACAATAAAAAGATCATACAGGTCACTAGCCTATAGATTGCAAATGGAAACTGTTTATGTGATCTTAGCCTAGCCTACTTATATTTTTACTTAGGCTATTCATTTTTAATAATAATATTAGGAATAGGCTACTATACAATTTCCTATTCATGATGTCTGATGCTGTAATGTGGGCCTTCAAACATGTCCGTGTCCATGCTCCACCGGACATGTCCAATTAACATGTTGACCGGCCTCCCTTTACGCAAAATGCAGCAGTAGACAATAACGCACGCCTTCGTAGAGACGTCTGTGTCGCCGTCAGTCATGAATGACGTGTACGTGACGTTTCCAACCTCCGCAGCTGTCTTGTTCTTTAGTGTCGGCATTTTGTTTCATCAGAATAATTTCGGACTTAAATTTAGTGAACGGCAACTCCTCCTTTGCAATATTGTATGCAACGTTTAATTTTATAATAATTTCAGATTCCTCAGCGGACCTGATTGATACAGCCTGACGCTGAAACGCAGCTGGATGAGGGGCCACTTTATTAACACACTTATCACGGCATGTAGTATGCTTTTTGGACATATTGCGCTTTTCAATGTCTCGATGCGAAATGTTGTTGACTCCTCCACAAACGCACTATTACCGGACAAATTCTGACCGCACTTCCGACAATAAATGCAGTGCATTGAGTCCCTTTCTTTATCGTACATCAGACAGGGAAATTGCTTCAACCAGTCCGGTCTGAAGGCATATTTTTGGGCTTTTTAATTAGTCTCGGGGCGAGGCTTTCTGCCTCTCTTCACTTTCAAAGAGAATCGAAGCGCTCAGAGTACCTGCTCCGCTCGCTCGCATTGTTCGAACTGACACAATTTACAGCGGTGAAAAGGACCACAGCCAATCAGAGGCAAGGACCCGCCCGAGCTCCGTCTCTTATTGGTTTAGACCACGATGCCATCAGGAGAACACAAAGAGATGCTGCGCTTATGATTTCTTTTTTCACCCGAGCAGCGTTGGTTGCACCAGTGCGACCTACAATTTTTTTCAGTCGCACTCATAAAAATTTTGGTCGCATATGCGACCAAAATGGTCGCACTCTGGAGCCCTGATCGTAGAGCTCTGGGGGACCACAGAAGGATACAATATTTGTATAAATAAAGTCAGGACATCAGTGAAGCTCATTTCCTTGCGCCACAAACTGAATGAGATTTGCAACTGCATTTGGAAGCGTACAAGAATGTTTTTGTTGGCCTTCCTCAAGTCTGACCGGGTCACAATCGCCAAGGTGCCAGCTGATATTCATTCTTAATAGTTTGATGTGTGGTCTCTTTAAAAAGCTGATCAGAAGAGCAGCTGAGATGACGCACGAGGCTAAATTGAAACCATTCCAATATCAGCTGATCTACTCTCACTGCAGTGAGCTCCGTGACTGGTGTGTGCAAAACAGCTGGACAAACATGCATACACTTCCCCCATCTCACACACACACACACACACACACACACACACACACACACACACACACACACACACACACACACACACACAGCTACAGCATCAGTATGAGCGGACATAAATATGTCCGCTCAGCTCATCAGTCAGCATACAGCACTGGTTATTTAACAGTCATCTATTCTGGCATGTGTGTGTGCGTGTGTGTGTGCGTGTGTGTGTGTGTGTGTGTGTGTGTGTGTGTGTTCTTCTCTTCCTTCCATCCAAGTGTGTGTGTTATTCATGCATGTGTGTTCAGTTCTCCTGACTATGGGCCTCAATTTAAATGTCATACATAGTGAGGACATTTGTTGTTGGACATTACCTCCCCACCTTGGGTTCAGGTTGAGGTTACACAGGAAGTTGAGAAACATGCATGTCAATGAGGGTCTTCACAAGTATAAGTGTGTGTGTGTGTGTGTGTGTAGCAGGGTGGGGGTGGTTGATTTAATTGAGCATGAAAGACAACAGACGACCTCTGGTGCTTCAGCGTTGCCGCCAATCAAACATCTGGCAGCCTGAGGCTCAAGGACGACCGCTAACCACCCAAACAACAGTCCTTCATGCTCAGATTCACCTGTGGACGCAGTCTAAAGCCTGTGTGAACATCCCACTATCACACTATGAATCCAATAACTGACAAATGACAAAAAAGAGTTCAGGTTATAAAAATACTTTGTATAATGTTTCAGTGTTTGAATTCACCAAAATATTCACTAAGACTGAAATGGGGGTACAGCTACTTTAGATACTGCTCTTTAGATTTACACGACTACAACATTCCTCAGCCAGTAAGACCAACGACGTAGCTATAGAAATAGAAAAAGCAGCAGAATGGAGACCGAACGTTTTCTGTCGTCATTTGACCCGCACCAAAGAAAATGGCAACTGCTGGTAGTTGTTATGGTGACAACACACATCAGTGGGAATGCAAAGGGCCTAAGAGACGACACAGCTCCAGGGAGATGGATATATGGTTAGCTAGGTAGCTAGTAGGGTTGTAAACAATAAACCGGGTATTCGGTTCAACAAGTGAGAGATACGGCTGCATCGGTAGCAGTCTCCTCAATCGATACGGATTATCAATGAATTCCTAGATGAATCGGTTACAGAGTCATGGATCGGGTATCGCGATACTTTGAAGCGGTTGGCGGCATTACACCAGTGTCTCTAAAACAAAGCGAGAGCTGAAGCTGCCGGCGAAACGCCATAGCTGGCTAGCTGGTATGAGTTATAAACAAGGGACAACACGGAACATGGAGGAGGTGGAGGTGGAGCGGCGGGCGCAGCACAGGTAGGCGGCTGCGAAGCTGCCGTGTGACCGCAGGCACTCCACGACCGCAAGTGAGAGACGGACGGCTTTGAATGTCGATCGCTTGTGTCTCAACTTGCGCCACAAGAGGCGGCCGCAGCACGGGTAGTGTCCACGACACTGTCCTGTGACCGCCAGCCAACGATTCAGCCAGACTTTTTTTTGGTCCATGTCTAAAAATAAATACATGTGATTTTTTTGTTCTGTTTTTTTTTTTTTTTTTTTTTTGACAGTGCCATACAGCCACAATGTTTGGGGATATGTGGTATTTTACATATTTGAAAAGATGCTTTATTTCATAAAATATCTACAACAAATATTGACCGTAGAATCAAATCGTATCGTTACACTGTATAGAATCGATTCGACCGTTAGACTAGGGCTGAAACGATTACTCGAGTTATTCGAGTAACTAGATTCCAAAAAAATGCTTGAGGCAAAAACTCTTCCTCAAAGCTTCGTTAATTTCCTATCTTGCACATTTTGTATCCTGCTGAGCAGGCATCATTGTTCCACAACGACTGTTTTTGAGGAAGCCAGGGCTCCAGAGTGCAACCAAATGTGTTAAGGAATTAACAGTGTACATGGGAACAAACACATGTACACGTTAACCCATCAGCATGTTGTTGAACCCATATTCTGTACCCAGTGTAGTATTTAAGCTAGCTAACTAGCCAGCTCTCTGTCAGTTAGCTAGCTAGTTCCACCATGCTTTAATGCTAAAAAGAAAATAAACCGAGGTTGTCACTCATCTGGCGATAGCAGATGTGCCAAGAGTGTGTGGATGAAGCATAGTTGTTAAATTTCCCTCTGTGCTTCATAACGTTAGAACTCCACTGCTCGTTTTAGTCCCTGCAAAACCTCAACTCAGTGAGCTCGCAACATTCCTATTAGTCAGTTTAGATTATAAAGAAGCTAGCCTGGTTGTGGGCAATGGTACGGCAAAAAAAATGTCCACAGCTCTGACAATCCTGCTACATTGATTCTATGAACGTAGCCAAGAGCTTACTGAGCTGAACGTTAATGTTTTTCTAATTGTTAGCTGATATTTGACACTCATCGTTTTCTTGAAAAATGTTCAGATGTTTCAAGGGATGGATACGATTAGGCATTCAGCATTTCTTTTATTTATACATCTTGATTTTTCTAAATACAATTTATGAGAGCTGGACTTTATTGACTAATTCCTGGTAGGTGGAGTTTAACACCGCTCTAACGGACCCATTCAAAATCTACCTGAACCTGATGTGCATAAACACATGCTCAAAATAAAGAGATTAATCTGTAGCCTGATCTGCATAGACTGATTATGTGGCACCGCAGGATCAGAGCTGAAAGACTTCACCGGGGTATCACACATTTTGGGCCGAGCCCCGCTGCACAGCAACAGGAAGCAAATTGTGAAAAACTCAATTACAAAAGTCAAACAAAGTCTCCCAGGAATAGTTGCGATGTAACACCAATTGACAATTGATAAAAGCTATATCTGGTTGAACTCAAGATATCCTGAGTGTGAACAACATGAATTGCACGGCATTTCTAACTTTCAGGAGTCAGACCCACGCACACACACGCTGCAGCTGCTGGAGTCAAACAGCTGCGACTCATGGAAATAACAAGAGCTACCAAACATCAGTGGCACATCGTGGCCCAGCCCTCACTTGTTATGACATCACAAAATGTGTGCCGGCGCACCGATTGGTTTCGAGGTGCGTCAGTCGAGCGAAACTGAGCAGCTGATTGGACGGTCGGGGCGAGTGGACTCGACGGTGCAGACGGGGAGCAGATCAATGGCCGCCGCTACCGGCGTGCAGGCTTGTTCCCCGAGACATATACCTGGACTCTGTTAGCCTCTTACTCTGTCACTGCAACACACACACACACACACACAACACACACACACACACAGGCGAGTAGAATTAAAAAGCAGTCCCCTACCCGACTCGGTGTTCTCTGAATCCATCTTGTTGGGGTGGAAGCTGAGGACGGCCTGCCAGGTGGACCTTGCTGCCTCCCTCTCCCTCTCCCTCTCTCTCTCTGTCTCTGTGTTTCCATCCCCCCCCCTCCCTCAAACACTGACTCTCATCTCTGACCTTGCAGTGTTTGTGTTTCCCCTCGCCACCGGCAGCAGCAGCAGCAGCAGCGGATCTGCTGAAGCTGCAACGATGCACCGTCGAGTCCAAAAGACTAAAACCTCCTCGGTACCGATTCCCCCGAGAGACGACGTTTAAAAAACCCTGCACACACAAATACAGATAGACGAGTGTGTTTTCTGACGTTGTGTGGGTTTATGCACGTGTTGGGCTGAAAGTGTTTTAATCATCCTGATTGGACTGTAATTATGCAGATTGACTGAGTGTCACTGCTGTTGAAGGAATTCAGCACTTTTTAGATGTGCCTGGTGTCTATTTGCATGCGTGTGGTCCTCTGTGGTTGTGTAAGTGATTTTTTTCGTGTGTGTGTGTGTGTGTGTGTGTGTGTGCGTTAGTTTTAGACCTCGGGGATGAAGACTCAACATCGGCCCCACTATATGATATCACAATTTGCGATATGCTGAGTATTGTGAAACATATCGTGATTTATTACTTTTTTAAACTGCAAAGTAAGCAGTTTGTCAACATGTTTTCTCTAATAAGCCTTCACTCATTCATCTCAGTTGAGTCGTTGTTATTGCAGCCTATTGGGTTTCTCAATCAAGCAGACAGACTGAACAATACTCCATCTTTGTTTTGACCAACTTCCTGCCGATCCTGATGACTCCTGATGACCAAACCAGGGGAACATCCTCTAGTGGACTATAAAAGCAATTGTAACCAAATGGATAAGCTTGTATTTGCAATATGAATAGTAAACTTTGCTTAAAAGTTTGATACTTGCCATCCGTGTATAGAAGTAATATTGCCACACAAAATATAGCAATACTATGATGCATCGATTTGTTTTCCTCCAACCCTAATGAGGACATTTTTTAAACGTGAGAAAAGTATAATTTGCATAATATGTGAGGAAATTACCAATGTGTTATTGAACTGACGAAAAAGCATAAATACTTAAAATGTAATAAAAGTGTAATAAATCAAAATGTAATAATGTTGGGTGCACCAAAATGATGTGCTGGCGCAGATCAATGAAAAAAAGTTAGGCGAAGCGGCGTAAGCAATGTGAAAAGTCTGGAGCCCTGGTAATTAAAGCCATTAATAAAGAAAATTAAATCCTAAATCAATAAAAACATTTTGTGGAAATAATTTTGGAAATTAAGGATGATTTTGGAGAGTGGGGCCATTTTTAAAAAGGAATTAAACTTTAAAGGATGACATTGTTTTTACAAGCCAGGAAATGTGTTTGAAAGTGATTCTGTATATTGAGGATATATATTAAAAGTGAGCACGGCTGTGTAAAGGGAGGACATCTCTGGGACGAGACATCATTTGGAAAAGTCACATTACGTGATTAAGTGATTTAACATTAAGAGAGGACAAATAGAGTACTTTTGTTTTGGAAAGCAACAATATTTAACCAGATATTCATACAAATTGTTCAGAGGGTTTGTAATATTTTAGATTGTGGTTACAGTTAGGGGCCAGGGAAACCAATATGTCAAACAGGGTCCTCATCAGACACTACAATGTGTGTGTGTGTGTGTGTGTGTGTGTGTTAAGGCGGGTCCACACCGGACCGACTGCCCGATTCGCGTCGGTAAATGACGGCGGGCTACTTAACATGGCCGACTCGAACAACGACATGGGCGGTTCACACCAACGGAACTACAGCCGACGTCATACGTTCCGCGCTTGCTCGAGATGTAATGTCTCCAAAACAACAGGCGGCGCTAATCTGTATTGTGGGCCAAAAAACACGAAAACCGGAAGTAGGCGGTCCTCTCTAGACCACCTTCTTCGATTCCACTGGTTTATCTGGTATGTTTACCATCGTCACTTCCGGGCTTCACTGATTCGCTAGTCAAGCTGCTAGCCTCCACCAATCAGAATGGTAAAAGAGTCACCGACTCGCATGGCGGATTACACATTTGAATCGGCTGAAATGAACGCCGACGTGGGCCGATTCGAGCGACCACACCAAGCAGACTCATGTCACGGAGGCCGACTCTCTCAAAGACGCCGATTTTCGGTCCGGTGTGGACTCGCCTTTAGTCACAGATGGCTGCAGCAGATACCATCACTAGTGAGATAGCCGAGACACTAACTTTAGAGTCTGTGAAAACACTGGATGTACAAAAATCAATGATGCACCTCATTTCCCACAAAACATCCACTTGTCTCTTCATTCTCATCTGAGAACCCATTAAGATAATCTGAGAAGGTTCAACTATGTTTTGGTTGAACTGCTGATAACACATCTCCAAGCTTTCTATTTGAAGGGAGGGTAAGAAAGGCAGGAGAGCGTTGCTTAAGAATGACTTCATCACTGGTTATTCTGGTAGATCAGCCCACAAAAATCTATTAAATAAACAATCACATTTAATCTAAAAGACCTTTTGTTCCTTAAATCAAATCCCGAAACAATTCGGTCCAAGTAACGATGGCTGAAATGCTGATCTCGGGGCTTCAAAACCGTAGTGGCAAACATCAAGATTGGAAGTATCTTTGGTTTGCTGGTCTGGCCACTGAGTTGGGTTCACAAGATTGAATGGACTATGATTGCACTTACAGATTTATGAATATCTGCCCAATAACAACATAAAAAAGCAGTTATTCTCCTGCCATAAATGCATTTAGTCATTTGCTCACTGAGAAACAAACTAGGCATACTATTATTTCAGAATCAGGTTGTCGATGGGGTGATTCTAGGAGTAGACGAGGCCTGGGGCTAAGCCCAGACCATCTGGGGCTCATGTTGGGGCAAAAACATTTTTTAACAGAGGACTCACTGGTCCTGTATATTCAGAGCAATATACAACATACAGCACACTCCGGCGTTTAAATGTCGCCAATGTACAGCACATATCATTCAACCGCTCTGTGAGGTCGTTTGATATTCTCCTTTTCTCAGCTTCAAATGATGATGAGACTATTCAATCATATTCAAATTAAGGCATGAAAGCCTCCTGATTCATCAAACAGAATGTCATTGTGTGTCATCAGCACACATAACCACACAGCATGTACATAGTATTTGTTTAGGCTATCAAAATCTCTGCAAAAAATATTTTCAAGATGCAACAATTCACCTTGTAGAAGAAAAACAATTACATCAGAAGTCCGATGTTGTGGAGGATAAACCACTTGAAAGCTAAATACCCATAAGTGCTGACCTACATCCAACTATATTGCACATTTTTTTAAATCACTTTCAAATGTCCTATTCCCTTTGCTGTCGAAAAGGCCAGCTACAAAAGATAAGCAGGCTCCAATGCCCAATGGCTAATCTACTTGAAACCTTTCCCCCATACAGCTGATTAAATATACACACAGCTACAAACTCAACATTTGTCATTTACAGATACACAATAAACCAGTGTTTACCCAAATATGTTATAGGCATGGCGACAAGCCATTCCTATGGATCCCCCCAGACCAGGAAACACCAACATAAAATGTTTCACCTGCCCAAAATCTCAAAATATTAGGGATGGACCGATACCGGGTTCTCATGTACACCACTGCAGTAACGTGACGTTGACCTCTCACCGTTGAGCCTAATAAGACGCCCAGCTGCCACAATAACCTGATGAACAAACATGTTGAATCATCATTTATCAGCAGCTGAACAGACGTCTAGCGAGTCTCCACCACATCAGTTCATTTAGAAGGAAGTTGTCAGCTGTGTGTCTGCTGATAGAATCTGTCTGGTTTCACTGATGTACTGCAGTAGATGTTACATTAGCAAGGGTCTGGTCAAGAGAGTGTGTGTTACGGTGAGTATTGTTAGATGTAATGGTATTATTAAGTACTCATAGCATTACTCATATCAGTAAGTACTGAAATTTAAGTATTTGTACTGAAAAAAAGTATTGGTGCATCTCTACCAAATATTAGTTCAGGAATCAATAATCATGTTGAGGAGCATCTGTAATGTTTCCCTTATTTTTAAGCAATAAATACCTAAGCTTAATAAGTCATCCTCTCCTTCTGTTCTCCTTTTGTTCCAAGTCTTATATATAGAGCAAACAAAAACTTGCCATATACATTGACTGCCTGCTGTGCCTCTGACCCAAGCCAACTGCAGCAATATGCCATGAAAGTGGGAATCAAATGGCAAAATCTTATTTATATTATTTTAAATTTTTTTTTCACAATTAGTACATTCTTGGAGAGGTAAAAAAAAAAAATCTTTAGCAATTTTGCTTCATAAATGACTTAATTAAATTAGTTATCAAGTCGATTAATGACCATTGTCAAATGTTGCAAATGATTGATCATTTTCAAATATCTGTGGGATTGAAAAGGGTTTTTTTTAACATTGTTTACTCGAAAAATGATTAATAAACTCAGTTGCTGACGGATTCATCACCATGGCTCTGTCACAGCCCCAACAAATACTGGGCCTGAAGAAATGTGCTGCTTTTGTCTCATCATTTTTGATTGATTACTTTGCTAATTAAACAATACATGGGGAAACAAATCTTCCTTCTGCAAGCAGGAAACCCTCAGGTCGAAGTGTTCAGACATTGTTAGCACAGATCACACAAAGTGCATGGCAATATGCAGAGATGCAAACACAATTAATAATCCATATATACAATACAAAAATGCATGTGCTCTCCTCCAAGCTACCAGACTCTCGACAAACTCGACAGAAACAAAATAAAACTCATGAGAACCTCCTTGGTGAGTCCCGTCTTTCCGCCTCCAACAACTACTCACTGTGGTTCCATCAAAATAAAGCCTCAGTTCACAGAGTTAGATAAAATATGAATATAATATAAACTGCTCTACCCCACTGTCTCGCTCTGCCGTTGTCGGCCTCGGTGCTATTAATAGCTCGCCGAACACGTCTGTTGCTGAGCGACGAAGGCCGTAACAAACTTTTAAATTAGGCCTTATTGATCAAATATGAGTTAAGATTCCGCGACTTGATTGGCGATTTCCTGCCCAAACTTTAATCAGAAACTGATTTGGGCTGACTGAGGAGGTGAAATAACAAAAAAAAGATATAATTCTCATGTGTGCATCCATCAAAATCCTCTGAAAAAAGGACTCAGTCCTGGGTAGGATTTGAAGGATCCTGGACATTGGAATGGCCCTTTAGTGGGACTGGAACGTGAGAAACCCCCATCGCCACAAACTGGCAGCACTGTGGAGTTTGTATTCAAATCAAAAGATGTATTAACTATCTAGAAATATGAAGTACTGTTCCTGTTCAGGGATTTGTCCTCAGGTGAAGGTTAGCAGGTTCGACTGACACATCAGGAGACGAGTTTGAGAAGTATTGAATATGGATTTCTTTTTTTACGATTTGGACGTTGATTACCAAATAGACCAAATACCTTAAATAACAGTGAATGCTGTCTGTCACCATTTGTAGGAGCTGACGTGGCTCTAGGGATGGATGGATAGGCAGTCTGGTCCACCATTTTGGTCCAGGCTAAAAAAGTTCGTAGATAGATTGTAATGAAACACATCCTCCTCAGGGTGAAGTCTTGTGATCCAGACATGACCACAAGTGAGAAACCTCAGTGTCTTTTTAGATTCCGACCTTGAGTTTACAACTAATTTAAATTTTTTGAGCATTCATTGGATGAAGTGCAACAGAGCGAAGGTGGGACCGACACAGCGAGCTGCAGAAAAGCTTGTCGTGGATACGCCGATATCCATTCCGATACCTTGAATTTGATACCAAGACCTGTTCCTCTGCCGTCCCCTAGGGTCCTGCCTTATATGGGCTTATTCCTAATCTTATGTACTTATTCAAATGTTTATATTTTCATTTAGACAACTACGTTTCCAAAAAAGCTAATTTCTCTACTACATCCAAAATAGTTTATTGTTATTTAAAAATGATGTTTTCCTCTCACTTCTGTCACTGTGAATAACAGAAGGTATTATTAGTTCAGAACGGAAATTAATTCGACACTCAGTCTACCACCCCACCAAATTCTGTTCTCAAATTGAACACTTTCAAAATTGCTTTAAATATCTAACAAAAACTTTTTTTAATATTCATCATCAGTGCCTTTTCTAAATCCACATGAAGCCCTCTTCACATCAGCATACATTTGATCCACTGCACTTCACTTATTTATAGAAGATACGTCGCTTCTAAAGCTGGTTGCTAACAACAATGAGGGCTGCTCCTCGATGACCTCTTGAGTATAAATATAGGTTGAATGAATGAATGATCTGTTTGACCTGAATAGTCTCTGGTCTAGTTCATCCAATCTGTCGCTACTTTAGTGTGTAAACAGAACCCACATTATATTGACTTCACGTCTCTGTTAAGTGATTTTTCCTCGGGTGAATGTAATGTGTCTTCTTCTCTCAGCTTCTAAGGCGATGACATCGAATGGCACAGTTCTCCTCACTGTGACAACGTACCTCTCTATAAACTGGTCAAAAACATGACTCATAACCCAAAACCTTTATTCTTAAAAGGCAGAGTAGGTCAATCGGAAAAAAACAGTCCTTTTTATGTGAAAGAGCATTTAATGTATTCATTGCTATCAGTATGTTACTAAGGCCTTGAAGTAATATAACAGAACCTGTTCCTGAATAGAATCACCTACTCAATAGGGCTGGGTATCCTGAAAGGTCGCCTGTCAAACAATACCTGCAATCGTTTTTTTTGTACCCAGATCAAGAAAAACTGAAAGACTGTTTCTATGTTTTTTTTAGCAGACGAATCACCGCAAGCGTTCTTCGATTAAATGCGCCGTGTGATTGGTCCACCACCACAACAACAATAAATGTATGATGGTAAATAGGGGTTGAAGTCGTGCAGAGTTGGCTGGTCATCATTCCGAGATGCCGGCAGCAAAATGTTCAAAAGTATGGTTGTACTACACGCCTGTGGCGCCTGGTACAAATAGATGCATAGAATGCGGCAAGATTATTTCGGGGAAAACTGGGAATACCAGTAATATGATGAAACACCTTATCAAGCACGGAGCAAACTTAATGATGGAGATCTGTACTGTGTTTAAGAAGCCGGCGACTACAACACCAGCATCGTCGTCGTTGTCATCTCAACAGGACATGGCGCAACCGTCGATAACTTCAGGTAATATATAAATGGTGGCTAACAGTACTCATCCTTTGTGTGTTAAAACATGTATTGTAAAGCAAATCGTTTTGGGCACATTGTAGGCATGTGAGCTAACGCTAGCCTATCTAATTTTACTTAATTAGCAAGTTAGCACCCTACTCAGTCACATCTGTCAATGTTTTGTTCAGTGGTTAGGTTACCGGTAGTTTTAGCTTCTATAGCAGCTTAATTACTTAAAGAAAAATGTATCGAATTAAGTACTCAAGTGGTATCGGTATCATTTCAAGGGCACTGGTATCGGTACTGGTATTGAAAAATTTCAAACGATACCCAGCCTGACTACTCAACCTTTATTATTGTCTATTAATAGATAGTTATTTCCTGTCGCATATGGTTTTTTAAACTTGCGTTTTTTAATGCTGAATTATAAAAGCACCATTCTTCGATGAAAAGGTCTATAAATAAAGTTCATCCATTCGTCCGTTGACAGCAGCGTATAATCCATCAGAACAGCTTGTTGGGTGGTTACGTAGCTTTGGAAACCCCCCAAACGTTCTCAAAGATTTCAATAATGTTTATGTCCTTTTAAAAAGCACTGAAAACATTCATTTTGGAGAAACTATTCCTATAAAGTCTTTTTAAATTAGTCGACTTGCTTCGACATCAGTTTCCTCCACATCCATTCAGTACATTATGATTTGCACACAAACACTGTCACTAATCTGCAGTGATTTCTAGTATCCAAGTGAAAACTGCTGCGTATTGACTGAAGTAAACGTGCTATTTCCTGCTCAGCCATTCCTCGTGCCGTTGTTGTTCCAGTACACCGCTGCTGCTCGACATCTCTGTACCGACACCTGTCGGATGTTGATAAAGACCCGAGAAAACATCAGACTACAAAACAGGCCAGAGGAAAATGGTAAAATCCGTAATAAAAATAAATAAAACGGTGCAGCAGAGCAGTAAGCCGAGCGTCGCACAACAAGCACGCAGAGATAAAAGCTTCCCTCTCTGCAAAGATGCGACTGGCGGAGGAGGTGCGCCTCCTTTGAAGTTATATTTAGGCCAAATCCTCCTTTGCAGAACAAACCATCTTCCACTATGCATACCAATCACAGCCAACAACTGAGGGAGGAACCGTCCTAAGAGCACAGGAACCGACTGCACGCGTGCAATTAGCCGGCGGAGCGTCAAGAACAAAAGGTCTGATCCGCTTTGATTCCTTCTGCATCCCCAAGACTCCTGTTCCACCTGGGATCCAGATGCATGCTGGGTGACGCATCGGACACCACACAACTTTTAGCATCTGAACACAGTGGCCTCACTCGGGGGGTCCAGCACCATTGAGGCCATGTTTTTACATAGCAGGGTATTTAAAGAAACTAATATTTCCCCTCTCTGTTTTCGAAAGAATTGTCATTTACATCAACCCGCATAAATACGGCGTTGAGCACCATTATAACTATATCAAACCCATGGGCAGTAGTGTAGGGAAAAGGATAAAGCCATGCAAGCCAATCAGAATCCTCAGAATCACCAACAACGAATAACACAAGCGACTTCAACATAGGGCGCTCACATGACGTTAAGCATTATCGGGCGCATAATGTGAAGCTTGAGAACCTAAAACCCCATTTCTCCCAGTCGACATGACAACACATAACCAGCGTTATCAGAAATCCCCACTTTGGCTGGAGTTTTTAGAAATAATCATTTTTCTGTGAAAAAAACAGGTTTTTCATGTAAATGAGGCCAAACCGCGTGGAAATATCTGCGTTTTCCCTTCGTGTAAACGAGCCCTGACACTCATTCACGACGAACTGCAAAGGGTATTAAGCACGTCCAACTGTGTGAAAGAAATAAACCTGCAGTGATTGTTTTCTAACAGCAGGAGGAACCAGATGAAGCTCTGCGTCAAATGTGCACGTTCACTTCACTTTCACCTAGGGACAGGACGATGTAGGATAATGTGATTTTTTAACAAAAAATCACATTATCCTACATCGTCCTGTTGATCGTGGGGAAATAATATTACAGGGATAATCTGGAATATCACCATGTGTGACTTGAAAAAGGTGCTAGCTCGCCGTCATGGAAGAGAACATACGAGTAATAGAGCCTGGTTTTAAAAATCCAGGAATCACCATGCAGCAAAACACAGACAGCATATTAATTTAACATTTATTTATCCCTTATTTATGAAGTGGGACCTTTACGATATAAGATTACCTTATTTACGACATTGTCCCGTGCCTACTTCCACCCACAGTTCTTCCTCTTTTGGACTCATGGGCCAATATGAGCTGATGTGAACACTGTTGACCTTGGACACACCCCGCTTTCTATCCTTTAAAAAAATGCTCTAGTTTTTGATTATGAGTTTGTTGCACATACTTCTGCATTTTCCTGATTCCTTGTGATGAAAACAAACAGGCTGCTAATGAGAATGCTTCACACTACTTTTCTTGGGCTCGCCGATCGTATTATGTGTCTACTGCTGAAGTCTGCTGGAACATTTTGCTGGAACTATAAAAGGCATTCCATCGAGTGTCACTTTAACTGCCCGTTATAGTCCGATTGTCCCACTGGGAAGCAGACGTAGTTTTAGCATAGGAATGAAGACGACTCCGTCCACCGCCAGCTTCTCTCTCAGAGCAGACGACTCTCTGCAAAGCGAGGCGAACAATAATTGGGAAAGTACAAAATAGAAGTAATTCCCAGCAGGCATCCTTCCATCCACGTCTTTATCTCAGATCTAAACGTGTGCTTATCTGACTGTTCTTTGGGTCTGAAAGAGCAGCAGCAGCGGCGTGAGTGATGGCGGGTTTGTCCTACATAATGACTTAATTGAGGTGGTTAACACTTTGAGGATAATGACAGCCTCTAGACCACAACAGACCCAGGAGTGAGCTACGAAATGGAGCCCCCCCCCACACACACACAGTCTCTGTGGGATTCTAATGCAAATTTGAAATCCTCAGACAGACAATGGTACAATATCTAGTACGGATGCATCAAGCAGACTTTTTCTGTCCAAATAACTTTACCGATACCCAGCAGAAATGTGGCTGTCTGTGTAAAATAAAATGTAAGAGATAAACAAGTAGGCTTTTAAATGTATTAAAATAATGTATATGATAACGTATCGGGCTGTTGTCACCGATGCTCGATCCAGCTATTTGTGTTCGGATCGGTATCTGCTCAACTCTAATATCGATGTGGTATAATAACGATTACAACTTGCAAGAAAGTGCAGTTGGTTGGATGGCTCAAACAAACACAGGACGTTCACCAAGGAGGCCGCTGTTCATGTGTGGAAGCAGGAAGAAAACCACCACAAACATTTACAGTGATCGGCGTGCGGTGGGCCCAGCACTCTAACATTCTTATATGTATTACTGTTTATAGTAATTTATGTGGGAAATTACCAGTGTTTATGGTAACTATAAAGAAAAGACATAATAGATTTATTATTGTACCATTAGATGTTTTCTGGGTGCACCTGAATGATGTGCTGGTGCAACGAAATGAAAAAGTTAGTCTGGAGCCCTGCTCAAGTTCGGCACCTTGGATTTGGGCTGTCGCCCTCTTCAAATGTTTACTCCCAGATATAGCCCTACTTGTAAGTGATTCAAGGATGTCTAGCTAATTTAACAATCTCCATCTCGGCCTGACGTTCATTAACATTACTCAGGTGGAAAAAAAAGAAAGAACAAATCAGAAGAGAATTTCAAGCTTTTCCAGTCTAGTTTCTTTGACTTAGAACAGCACTAAGACAAAGCTCACAGTCAGTTCACATCGTCTGCAGCGCATTTAGACCACATGACTAACATATTCACAGACACTGGCCCATTCTGTCACATTGGCCCATCAGGAATCGATGTTGAAGGTGTCACATTAGCACTAATGTAATCAGCAGTTTACCAATGGGAGTAATTACAGAGCAGACAAGAGGCCCGCGAGGCTGCAGTGCCTTTGAAGGTGCTGCATGCAGCCAAACACCAACATCCAGACACACCAGCAGTCTGGAACACTCCAGCCCAGCCTCCTCAACCCCTGCAGCGCCAGCCACTGCTCCCAAACATAACAAGCCCGTCTGGAGGGGGAATTTTCTGGATTTCTCAGCAGCCGACGGGTTTTCAGGAGAGAATGGTTCTCCGGTAAATAGCAGCTGGTCACCTGCCAGAGCAGCGGCTGTGGGGGGGGAAGACGAGGGCACCCAAAGTCCAACTTTCCCAAAATAGAAACGCCGTCAGTCCCGAGTGCGCACACACACAAACAGAGGTTTTAGAGCCTTGTATATCATGTATTGATGCTGCGCTCCACTAGGCGTGTTCAGGGTTAGAGAGGTGACGGTCAGGACAGAGGAATGACGAGGAGCGACGGAGGGGTTCCCAGGACTTAAGACTGTGTTTGATCTTCGTAATGAGCCTTGTGTTGCATTCAGAGGATCCGTCGTACCGCAGCCTAACAGCCAACTAAACCTTCACACCAGGGATTCTTCTCTTCTACAATTCTCAACTTCCAAAAATCTTTTTTCTACAAAAGAAGAGCTTCTACTGCTGATGGACTGTGATCACAAACACCAAGTCAAAGTTGTGTTGTTGTGGAATTGGTTGAAAATAAATAAATAAAACATTCTAACAAAATACCAGTTTCAGTGTTATTTTGTGGCCAATTTTTTTTTTTGCAGCAAGTTTCTGAGAAATAAAAAAAGGTAGCTAGTGGACAGGACAATGTTCATTTAGAAAAAGTGTATGAAAACACATTTCTGGGTTTGATAATAGACCACAAAATTGTCTGGAAATTTTAACGGTCAATAATATTCAGTTTACTACCATAGAGGACAAAAAGCAACAAATGTTCATATCTGAGTAACTCAAATTAAGGAATGATGTTACTTTGAATACTGTCGATCGACAACAAACTAAAATAATCCGGAATTACTTTACATTTTAAGAAATATTGTTATTGCGTCCCATCCCGACATATGACCGTGTATTTCAACTCAAAGGATTCAAAGTGATTCACAAACAGCCTTTAAAAACTCAATGATAATAATATGAACAATAAATGACGCGGGAAACATTCACTCTCGGTCTCAGATTGACTATCGCACCCAGTGAGTGAACTTTGACCTAAGAAATCACAACAAAGCGGAAATGACTGACCTGCTGTTCAAGATATGTCATTTATATATCCACACACGTGTTCCTGATAGTGTAACGCTTGTAATGTACCTGCAGTAGTAGAGGGGGAGGAGTGCTGCATGCTGGGTAACGATCAAGAGTGACACAGAAGTTGTATAATTCACAACTTGCTGCTGCTAGTTTGCTAGCCATGCTAGCTCCTACAGGTTTACAGCTCTGCTCTCCCACCGGAGCGCATTCAGCCTGTCGAAGCAGCAGAGTAGTGGTAGCGATCAAAAGCAGGAAATGCATGTTTGTGCAACACTAGCAGTGTTTTCAGAGTACACATTCAAAATCTCACACACCCCTAAATGCAGCACGCAAGCAAGCTTGATAAGGTTTGACCTGCACCTCAGGGATAGAACCAACAATTATTTTCAGCACTGATTAATCCCTCAGTCGTTGTGTTGAGGAATAAAGACATTGTTCAGTCTATCAAATGTCAGAAAAATGGTGAAAATGTCACATCATGATTTCCATGGGACGATATAAAAATCAGTGTCATGAACATCCTGCACAAAATAACTGCGATCGCTGCTGAAAAGTTTCATTTTGAGATAAGATTAATTATCTCAGATTATAGAAGATTAAGCTACCATTCAGTTAAAAGTCATCTTCATAATGAAAATGTGTATGCGTATAAATGTCATGTGTATGTTGGACTTCACTTCGATGAAGAAGAAAAGGCAACAAATTCTTATATCCGAGTAGCTCAATTTACAAGTCAATTCTGTTCATAGCACTCAACATCACAAATCCCAAATTTGCTCCAAAGTACCGTTTTTACAGCAAAGGAACGAAAACTGTGCAACTATCTCAAGAGGCTTGCCAACAGCAACCTAGCAACCGTTATTGACGATCCCTGTTAAAATAAAACACTTTGAAAGCAGCAAGTCTGTGTACACCCTACGTTTACTTTTGATACTTTTAAGTACATTAAGCACATACTACTTTTACTTCAGTTTTACTTGTAATTGAGTATTTTTAGACTGTGGTATTTCTACATTTACTTCAGGAAATAACAAAGTAGTTCTAACACTGGTTAAGGGCCAAATGATTAATTGATTAATAAGACAACACTTACACAACACATGCACACTGAAGTGTAGAGTTATTTCTTTATCATTCACACACACACACACACACACACACACACACACACACACACACACACACACACACACACACACACACACACACACACACACACACAGCTTACCAGCTGGCATCCTGGTGCTAATGTACCGCAGTTCCTCTGTATGCTGAGCCCCGATTGGTCCCGGGTTAGTTAGCCTCCATGTAGCTTCTCCTGCCGTGTCAGTTCACCTGGTATCGGAATGACGACTCGTTAACATGAAATCACCTGCTTATGAGTTCACGCGACACACGTTGAGTCTGAACGTGACGCGAAGCCTCGTTAACAGGCTCGCGCCGTCCGCCGAGACACTAACCGTCAACAGTCATGTAAACACTGATTGTCCGGGAGGAATTAGCATCAGCAGCTAACGTCTCAGCAAAGTCCAAACACTGCGGCGGGTTCAGCGGAAACACAAAGACACGCAGAGAGACAGACGGACACTGACGTGAGACGTGGACGGAGATGAACCGGCGGCGCATACCTGTAGGTAAACAGCAGCAGGGCGGATTCACTCCTACACATTACTACAGTGCTTCCTGCTTTACGGTGACAGACAACACGGAAGTGTGTGCCGCTACCGCGGAGCAGCTCCCAAAACTCCCCCGCTCCTCCTCAGCAGTCAGGGACCACGGAGGAGCCGCGAGACGGCTAATTATAGCAGCCTGCGGCAAGGTGTGCGGTCCAGCACGAGGAGGCTCACTTTACTATCCGTAATTACCTTTTAATTGGAAATACCACACACACACACACTTCGTTTGTATTTCCCTGTCAAAGTATGTGATTGTATCACATGTTTAAAACGTGTTTAAATACAGACCAAATTAGCTTTTGATGATTTACAGAGGCCGGGAATAAATACAGATGGATGAAAAGAGAAAGTAAATCATAATATTAATAATAATGACAATAATAACTACAACACTACTAATAATCCTCATGCAAACTCCACACAGAAGGAGCCCAAACCCGGGACCCTCTCGCTGTGAGGGTACAGTGCTACCCACCATTAAAATATGAATAAACGGACAGAAACTACAGTTTAAAAATGTAGAGAGAAGAGACTGTTTGGATTTTTCAGTTTTTATCTGCATGTAAAAGCATTTTAATGTTATTTATCAATATGGAGCCAGTTTTAAATACTTTGCATTCTACTTGGTAAATTACTAGTTTAATACTGCTTCATATCATAAAAGCATATCACACTTTGTAACTTAATAATAATAATATATTAAAGAGTCAGTTCACCCAAATTTGTTATTTTCTTAACAGTACATGCATTAACAACAGTGGCCTGTTGTAGTTCAGTGGGTTGATCAAACCAACTGCATGTTTAGGCCTCTCATGCTGAATGTGTACACACTCACTCGTGGTGTATTTAATCCCGTTAGGGCCACTGGATTATATCACACACATGTGCTGATAGTTAATTTAATAAAGAAAACAAATAAGCCTGCGACATCCCCAATGACGGCACAAGAGAATATGTTGTCATTAAGCTCACCAATGAGACCCAGGACCTAAAGATATCTCTCCGAGCTGATGAGTGAATGTGTGTGAAAGTGTGCCGGTTGTGCTTTTTAAGCTCCTAAGGACCTTTGCTGCGCCGTCCAATGGACTTAGAGGTGATTAAAGGCTTTAGCCCCACAGATGGCATGCCAAGCGTCAGCTAAAGTCAAATGACTGACAGCAGCCAGCGGCACCCCCCCGCCTGACAAAAAGTACATAAAAATAAAGATCCTGTTTGTGTAATTACTCTCATGCAGCAATGCCCACATGCCATAACTGCACACAGGCTAAATAAGGCTTACTGACCAAACATCAACAGATTTAGCAGTCAGACAGCAGCATGTTATTCAACCAGGGAGGTGTTTCACCAACGGGATGCTGTAACAGGATGAAGGAACCGGACGGATCGCTCAAGATTCAAACCAAAGGGAGCAAGAATGCTTTAAAATCTCCGACTGGTTGAGTTTCACGTTTATGTTTTTTTTTATAACATCATCAATGTAACACAGACACCCGATGCCCTCGACCAGTTCTTTAAAGTTGCTAAACTGCATTTCCCTGCAACTCAGGAAGTGGTTAACGTGGATTTAAAGTTGTTAGGTCTGGTAGCGGTTACACCCCATCGCCTAGCAACAGAGCTTACATACATAGCTGCCTAAGCTTTGAGCAATGCCGGAGCTACCACTTACCCTCGCATATGTAACTGTGTGTCTGGCTAATAGACCACAGTGATCATCCATGTGAAAACAATAGAGCAAACACATACAAGAGGCTGGGAAAACTTTATTTCACTTGTTCCTAAATCATAAACACAATAGGGGAAAACATTTAGATCAGACTTGGAAAATGGATCAGGTTGTTTTTTTTCTTTCTAAATTGCCTCTCAGGGCTTTCATAATCCTTCCACCATGCATGTCCACCACTTAAAAAAATAAACCTGTGGACCTTCAGAGTGTCCATTACAGTAAGTTAACATTTGGCTTACCCTTTGAATCATTGTGACTTCAGGCTTGTCTGCCACCACTGAAGGGCTTAGAAATGCTAGATTTGAAAAGCCATGAATCTCTTTTATTAGTGAGCAGCGATCTTTAATTATGTCTCAGCTCAGGAGGTATGGGTGTGCGGCGGTCCTCTGTGGAATATTGACAAGTTTAATCAGCAAACAGGTGAAGTCAATGAGTTCTCTCATTATTTGGAAGACGGCCGCTGATTGTCTGGCTGCTTTGAGATGTTGTGGTGCAGCAAGTCAGAACCAGTTTAGTTGTTGATGAGTGGATGAAGAGACATATTCCATCACAGTTCAGCACTGGAGCCAGCAGGGATTCATTTGTACTAAACAGGCTTTCCTTTGAATCTTTCCTTCCCTTAAACCAAAAATACTTTCATCCAAAGGGATGAAATTTATTTTTCGACAACTGTTAATTACGTCATCATTGTCACGGAAACTCTGCTCCTGAACTGATTCAAACGCCTCCATTCAAATATTGCCTTTTTCTTCCGTAAAGTGATGATGTCACCAAGTAGGCCATTTGCATAATGTCTGCCCAGCCGCTAGTTTGTTACCATGTTAAGAAGACAAACGTAAATGTCCTTTGTATGGTCTTCTACAAGAAGAGGAGCTGAGGAACAAGTGGCTAAAATCAAGTTTCCTCAGCAGTAAAACTCCTGTCTGGTTCTGGACATTTCTAACAAACACATCAATCACAGCAGAGTGGGCCATCTGACCAATCAGAGTATGCATCCTTGCATTTTCTGGAACTGCTTATGGAGAGGTCGCCAGTCTACAACATGTCTCCCTTTTAGACAGACGATTCCACCGTAATGGCGGAAAGGCGAGTCAAAATATGCCGTGAACCGGAGCGTTTAGAAAGATCTTTGTTTGCGGCGTAAAGCCACCACGGCATCTGTGTTTAGCTAGCACCCCGGCGTTGCGGAATGAGTGAGATGTCCCACAGCGCGGCTGCAGTCTCATCTATGAACTCGGAAGCCATGTGACGTATTCGGAAATCTGATTACCCGTAACTCGATGCATCAAAACAACTAAGAAAGTTGTTGCTCGTCTTGCATATTTGCAAGACCCTTCAACCGCAAGCGAATTTGCTGTGCATCATAAACATGTGTTCAGCTAGTCTTTTCCGCCTTAGGAGCTCGGAGTGTTTAGATAGAACACAGTATCGCCTCGCCTCTGACGCCGCTGTGTGACAACCTCCGTTGGCGTCTCAGAGGCCTAATATTCTGTTGCCTTTCCGCCTCTGAGAGTGTTTAGACTGACAACGGGGCAGAATAACGGCCGAATACTCCCATAACGAAAAGGCAGTCTAAAAGGGGCTAGTGGGACAGGCAACCATTAACACTCACATTCTCACCAGCGGGACATTTAGGCCGCGTTCAGACTGCAGGCAAATCCGATTCAAATCTGATTCCTTCTCATATCCGATTTTTAGGGCTGACTGTCCACACTGTTTTAGCAAGTGTCCAAATCGCATTTGGCTCTGTTCAGACTGGGCCACATCAAGTGACCCATCTGACTGGTTGCTGTAGCAACGACGTCGGAGCGGAGGCGTGTATTGTGTGACGTCATGTAATAGCGACGAGAAAAACAACAAACAAGATAGAGGCAGCTCACATGAGTATATTGTCCTTATCGCTGTCCAGTAGGGGTGCAGAACCGGTAACGTAGCTCCACAACTTGAAACAGGCGGGTGGTTTGGCGCATTGGGTCAGGTCTAGCGTCGCGTAGAGTGACCTCACGGACAGTCAAATCCGATCTGAGTGTTTGGAGCTGTTCAGACTGAGACGCATCTGTCCAAATGTGATCTGAAACTACCTCCCGGAGGTGGTTTCGATCCGTTTCGCAAAAATCGGATTTCATGTGACTTGGGACTGTTTAGACTTCAAAAGAGTCATCCGGTTCCAATCTGGATGGGCTAAAAATCGGATTTCTGCTGGCAGTCTGAACGCGGCCTTAGATTGACCAATCAGCATAACACGCACATCTTTGGAAAGTGGGAGGAAGGAACCCACAGAAGGAACATGCAAACTCCTCACAGGAGGCTTTTGGGGGGGGAGGGGCATGGGCTCCAAAAGTGCGTTTGAGACCAAAGAGTCGCAGATTGACACAACAAAACAACATAGTTAGGTTTAGTTAAAAACATCATGGTTTGGTTTATATGGAAAATGAAACTGAAATAGAAGACTGATGTGACAAACTGTAAACTTTACATTTATTTTCCTGGACCCAAACAGCGGTCTCCTGGATAAAACTCCTGTGTTTGTTTAACCCGTCCACCTCCACTCCCTTCCTCCCTGTGTGGACTTTCTCTATCTTTATACCACATCTGTTGCTCCACCCAAAACATATATTTTACTGCCTTCAATATTGTGCAGTGTTTTACTTAAAATCCTAATATAACTCCACTCAATTTGATCTCAAAAATTCGCTGAAAGAACATAAATCAGAAGCAGGTAAGGGGAAGTGAATACCTCCTTCTAACATTGTGACTCTATGAGCGGCTCTTCACTCACAATATTGACTGCAGCGTTCTTTCAAACTGTTTAACAAAACACACACATATACTTGCCTTAAATGTTCACCTGTGAGACATCCTTCACGTAGCAGGGGATAGATTTTATAGCAAACAAACATAAGATGCAATCAATCTGTCTCTCACTTTGAACGGCTCTCCACACACACACACACATACGCACACACTTCTCGCTGCAGGTGAAAAGTGCTGCTGAAAACCTTGGGTTTGCACTTCAAAGGCGTGTGTGGGCGGAGGACAGATGCCTGAAAGGAGTGACTGCTGGAGTTTAACCTCCTCTGAAACGTCCTCAGCGGTCCCACAAACAGTGGATTGACTCTGATGGATGTTTAACACTGAGCCTGGAGGAGGCGGGGGGTTTGGATGGACAGGTTAATGGTCCCAGAGTTACCGTCGATATGTTTGATAAGCTTCATGTGCCGAGGTAGAAGTGAATTTAACAGCTGACAGCCACCAAACAATTCACTGGTGATGCAGTTTATGTGTGTAGAAGCTGCAACTGGGAAATATGAAGCGAATGTGAGAGTGCCAAAAACTGCACATAATGTGTGACAAATAATTTTTTGATCCCATTTTCATTTTGTGATGCATTACACATATGATGTTTGTCAATTTGAAAGATAATATGTCATAATAGTTCTGAAGTTACATAAAATACATGATTAGAAAGACACACCCAAAAGTGGCCAAAATGATCAAAGCCTGTGTGTTGGGTACCAGGATGTAACGTTACTATAACAACACGTCTCTCTGTGTGTTGGGTACCAGGATGTAACGTTACTATAACAACAGGTCTCTCTGTGTGTTCGGTACCAGGATGTACCGTTACTATAACAACAGGTCTCTCTGTGTGTTGGGTACCAGGATGTAACGTTACTATAACAACAGGTCTCTCTGTGTGTTGGGTACCAGGATGTAACGTTACTATAACAACAGGTCTCTCTGTGTGTTGGGTACCAGGATGTAACGTTACTATAACAACAGGTCTCTCTGTGTGTTGGGTACCAGGATGTAACGTTACTATAACAACAGGTCTCTCTGTGTGTTGGGTACCAGGATGTAACGTTACTATAACAACAGGTTTCTCTGTGTGTTCGGTACCAGGATGTACCGTTACTATAACAACAGGTCTCTCTGTGTGTTGGGTACCAGGATGTAACGTTACTATAACAACAGGTCTCTCTGTGTGTTGGGTACCAGGATGTAACGTTACTATAACAACAGGTCTCTCTGTGTGTTGGGTACCAGGATGTAACGTTACTATAACAACAGGTCTCTCTGTGTGTTGGGTACCAGAATGTAACGTTACTATAACAACAGGTCTCTCTGTGTGTTGGGTACCAGGATGTAACGTTACTCACACTAACAACAGGTCTCTCTGTGTGTTGGGTACCAGGATGTAACGTTACTATAACAACAGGTCCCTCTGTGTGTTGGGTACCATGATGTAACGTTACTATAACAACAGGTCTCTCTGTGTGTTGGGTACCAGGATGTAACGTTACTATAACAACAGGTCTCTCTGTGTGTTGGGTACCAGGATGTAACGTTACTATAACAACAGGTCTCTCTGTGTGTTGGGTACCAGGATGTAACGTTACTATAACAACAGGTCTCTCTGTGTGTTGGGTACCAGGATGTAACGTTACTATAACAACAGGTCTCTCTGTGTGTTGGGTACCAGGATGTAACGTTACTATAACAACAGGTCTCTCTGTGTGTTGGGTACCAGGATGTAACGTTACTATAACAACAGGTCTCTCTGTGTGTTGGGTACCAGGATGTAACGTTACTATAACAACAGGTCTCTCTGTGTGTTGGGTACCAGGATGTAACGTTACTATAACAACAGGTCTCTCTGTGTGTTGGGTACCAGGATGTAAGTTACTTATAACAACAGGTCTCTCTGTGTGTTGGGTACCAGGATGTAACGTTACTATAACAACAGGTCTCTCTGTGTGTTGGGTACCAGGATGTAACGTTACTATAACAACAGGTCTCTCTGTGTGTTGGGTACCAGGATGTAACGTTACTATAACAACAGGTCCTCTGTGTGTTGGGTACCAGGATGTAACGTTACTATAACAACAGGTCTCTCTGTGTGTTGGGTACCAGGATGTAACGTTACTATAACAACAGGTCTCTCTGTGTGTTGGGTACCAGGATGTAACGTTACTATAACAACAGGTCTCTCTGTGTGTTGGGTAACCAGGATGTAACGTTACTCAATAACAACAGGTCTCTCTGTGTGTTGGGTACCAGGATGTAACGTTACTATAACAACAGGTCTCTCTGTGTGTTGGGTACCAGGATGTAACGTTACTATAACAACAGGTCTCTCCTGTGTGTTGGGTACCAGGATGTAACGTTACTATAACAACAGGTCTCTCTGTGTGTTGGGTACCAGGATGTAACGTTACTCACACTAACAACAGGTCTCTCTGTGTGTTGGGTACCAGGATGTAACGTTACTATAACAACAGGTCTCTCTGTGTGTTGGGTACCAGGATGTAACGTTACTATAACAACAGGTCTCTCTGTGTGTTGGGTACCAGGATGTAAGTTACTATAACAACAGGTTCTCTGTGTGTTGGGTACCAGGATGTAAGTTACTATAACAACAGGTCTCTCTGTGTGTTGGGTACCAGGATGTAACGTTACTATAACAACAGGTCCTCTGTGTGTTGGGTACCAGGATGTAACGTTACTATAACAACAGGTCTCTCTGTGTGTTGGGTACCAGGATGTAACGTTACTATAACAACAGGTCCTCTGTGTGTTGGGTACCAGATGTAACGTTACTATAACAACAGGTCTCTCTGTGTGTTGGGTACCAGGATGTAACGTTACTATAACAACAGGTCTCTCTGTGTGTTGGGTACCAGGATGTAACGTTACTATAACAACAGGTCCTCTGTGTGTTGGGTACCAGGATGTAACGTTACTATAACAACAGGTCTCTCTGTGTGTTGGGTACCAGGAGTAACGTTACTATAACAACAGGTCTCTCTGTGTGTTGGGTACCAGGATGTAACGTTACTATAACAACAGGTCTCTCTGTGTGTTGGGTACCAGGATGTAACGTTACTATAACAACAGGTCTCTCTGTGTGTTGGGTACCAGGATGTAACGTTACTATAACAACAGGTCTCTCTGTGTGTTGGGTACCAGGATGTAACGTTACTATAACAACAGGCTCTCTGTGTGTTGGGTACCAGGATGTAACGTTACTATAACAACAGGTTTCTCTGTGTGTTGGGTACCAGGATGTAACGTTACTATAACAACAGGTCTCTCTGTGTGTTGGGTACCAGGATGTAACGTTACTATAACAACAGGTCTCTCTGTGTGTTGGGTACCAGGATGTAACGTTACTATAACAACAGGTCTCTCTGTGTGTTGGGTACCAGGATGTAACGTTACTATAACAACAGGTCTCTCTGTGTGTTGGGTACCAGAATGTAACGTTACTATAACAACAGGTCCTCTGTGTGTTGGGTACGATAAGGTGTGGCAGAATAAACGTTTTGGTCAGTATATTAAGTTTGGTCGAATAACGCCTGGCGATAAAGTGGCGATAAGCTGGCGATAAGTGGCGATAAGTGGCGATAAGTTTGCGACTAAGTGCGATAAGTGGCGATAAGTTGGCGATAAGTTGGCGAACTAAGTGGCGATAAAGTGGCGATAAGCTGGCGAATTAAGTTGGCGATAAAGCTGGCGATAAAGCTGGCGATAAGCTGGCGATAAGTGGCGATAAGTGGCGTATAAGTTGGCGATAAGTGCGATAAGTGGCGATAAGTTTGCGACTAAGTTGGCGATAAGTGGCGATAAAGTGGCGATAAGTGGCGAATAAGTGGCGATAAAGCTGGCGATAAAGCTGGCGATTAAGTGCGATAAGCTGGCGATAAAGTGGCGATAAGCTGGCGATAAGTGGCGATAAGTTTGGCGATATACAAGTTGGTGGACAGAACTAAGTGGCGATAAGTTTGGTCGTATAAAGTGGTCGAATAACAGCCTGGCGATAAAGTGGCGATAAAAGTTGGCGATAAGCTGGCGATAACAGTGGCGATAAGCTGGCGATAAAGCTGGCGTATAAAGCTGGCGAATACAGCTTGGCGATAAGTTGGCGATAAGTCCGGTGTTGGACCGGTTACTTAATAACAACAGGCTCTCTGTGTGTTGGGTACCAGGATGTAAGTTACTATAACAACAGGCTCTCTGTGTGTTGGGTACCAGGATGTAAGTTATATAACAAGGTCTCTCTGTGTGTTGGGTACCAGGAGTAACGTTATAAACACGCTCTTGTGTGTTGGGTACCGTAATTACTAAACAACGTCTTGTGTGTTGGGTACCGTAACTTACATACACGGTTCTGTTGGTACCAGGTTAGTTTAAGTGGCGATAGTGGCGATAAGCTGGCGATAAAGTGGCGATATAAGCTGGCGATAAGTGGCGATAAGTGGCGATAAGTGGCGATAAAGTGGCGATAAGTGGCGATAAGTGGCGATAAGTGGCGATAAGTGGCGATAAGTGGCGATAAGTGGCGATAAGTGGCGAATAGTGTGTTGGGTCGGTGTAAGTTACTATAACAACAGGTCCTCTGTGTGTTGGGTACCAGGATGTAAGTTACTATAACAGGTTCTCTGTGTGTTGGGTACCAGGATGTAACGTTACTATAACAACAGGTCCCTCTGTGTGTTGGGTACCAGGATGTAACGTTACTAACAACAGGTCTCTGTGTGTTGGGTACCAGGATGTAACGTTACTATAAAACAGGTCCTGTGGTTGGGTACCATGATGTAACGTTATATAACAACAGGTCTCTTGTGTGTTGGGTACCAGGATGTAATGTTACTATAACAACAGGTCTCTCTGTGTGTTGGGTACCAGGATGTAAAGTTACTATAACAGGTCTCTCTGTGTGTTGGGTACCAGGATGTAACGTTACTATAACAACAGGTCCCTCTGTGTGTTGGGTACCAGGATGTAACGTTACTCACACTAACAACAGGTTTCTCTGTGTGTTGGGTACCAGGATGTAACGTTACTATAACAACAGGTCCCTCTGTGTGTTGGGTACCATGATGTAACGTTACTATAACAACAGGTCTCTCTGTGTGTTGGGTACCAGGATGTAACGTTACTATAACAACAGGTCTCTCTGTGTGTTGGGTACCAGGATGTACCGTTACTATAACAACAGGTCTCTCTGTGTGTTGGGTACCAGGATGTAACGTTACTATAACAACAGGTCTCTCTGTGTGTTGGGTACCAGGACGTAACGTTACTATAACAACAGGTCTCTCTGTGTGTTGGGTACCAGGACGTAACGTTACTATAACAACAGGCCTCTCTGTGTGTTGGGTACCAGGATGTAACGTTACTATAACAACAGGTCTCTCTGTGTGTTTGGTACAAGGATTTAACGTTACTATAACGACAGGTCTCTCTGTGTGTTGGGTACCAGGATGTAACGTTACTATAACGGCAGGTCTCTGTATGTGTTGGGTACCAGGATGTAACGTTACTATAACAACAGGTCTCTCTGTGTGTTGGGTACCAGGATGTAACGTTACTATAACAACAGGTCTCTCTGTGTGTTGGGTACCAGGATGTAACGTTACTATAACAACAGGTCTCTCTGTGTGTTGGGTACCAGGATGTAACGTTACTATAACGACAGGTCCCTCTGTGTGTTCGGTACCAGGATGTAATGTATAACAACAGGTCTCTCTGTGTGTTGGGTACCAGGATGTAACGTTACTCACACTAACATCAGGGGCCTGTACTACGAAAGCAGGATTTGTGCTTAGCGAGGTAACTTAAGCGTTAACCCTGGGTTTTCCGTCCTACGACGCTGGTTCACTTCTTACCGGGGTAGATCGCCATGGTAACTTACGCTGTGGAGCTAACCTGCTCCGGAGCAGGTTATGTTCATGATAAGAGATCAACGTGGAGAAACACACCGCCGACTGACCAATCAGCTGTCTTGGTGCGCGGATAAAAAAAAAAAAAGAAGCTCGGTGGATCGTGAGAGGGTCTCGTAGGAGAACTATAGAGTGTACAGAGACCGGCAAAACCCTTTTTCTTGCCCTGATGATGTTTTTTATATGAGAGATACAGATTCTCATCAGAGGGAAAGACTTTTCTTTGTCAGCGTACAGCCTACTGACCACTTTAAATTATGTTTTTATATGTATTTTATTTGCTCCCAAGTCCGTTTTTTTTTTGCCTTTTATTGCGGGACGACAGCGTGAGAGATTTAAAAGAGGGCCACAGGGCAGATTCGACCTCGGGACCGCTGTAGGGAGCCTCGGTACATGGGGCAGTAACTCCACCACCAAGCTATCAGCACAGTTATCATGTTCCTTCAATCAGTCAGATCTAGTCGGTGAGTCGGTGAGTTTTTGCCAGCTGTCCTTCCTGCATTTGGCAGATGAAACTGTTGCCTTTTGCCTGTATTATATGTTTAACTTCTTCGTATTTCTGTAAGATAATGATTCGCTCCTCGTACGTGAAATACGCCGCTACGCTGCCGTAGACTGATCCATGTTTATGATTGGTCAAATGCTGCAAACATGTGCACATGAAAGAGTTCATGTGCACGCGCTGATAGCTGTTCAGGTAAACCCTGGGTTCACTTACCGAGTTGATAACCAGCGTCATGTGACCACTTATCTCCGATTGTCTTTGTTAGGGTTACTTTAGCTGGATAACTGAAAGATAATTGGATATGTTAAACTCCCTTCGTAGTACAGGCCTCCAGTCGCTGGATAAAACACATCAGGTAAAATAATGTTACATTGTGATGGAACGTAGACAAGTTAGCGAGCTAGCTAACAAAAAAAAATTCTGTCAGCCGGTCCAGCCTCAGCTCCACTTTTGACAATTAGAGTTAGGCTGTGTCATGTTGTCCATGTTTAATACATTCCATGCAGACAGACATCTTTGTGAAAACTACATGAAAACATCAAGTTTTGAGGCAAATTGTAGAAATCTGCTAAGTGTGGATGTGCTGGAGTCTGAGAGCCAGAGTACACTCTAAAAGGTGTAGATGGGATCCACTAAACTGGAACGTGAAAAGTGAAAACTCCAACAGTGGATGAGTTTGAGGGGGTTTAGAGATGCTGTGTGACCCTCAAACAACGTTACTGGCACTTTAACATTGTTGGGTTCCTTTGATCGTACAGGGCATAGAGCATTGAGGACAAGTGGGATAATTCAATCACATTTTCTGAAATTAGAGGCCATAACAAAAACCTTAAAAGTCAAATAATGGAGACATTACATGAAATTGGGCGATATTTTAGGAGCATAAAATTTGACGAGGGACGCATTTGAGGTAGCAATGCCACATTTATTAATTTGGGGGTGTTCGGTTTTGGAATCATGTGTCAGATTTTAGGGACACTGTCATAAAGCTGTAAGATCAGTGGATTCCAAGAGACATTCCTGCAGTTATGTCTGGACTTGAGCTGGAAAACTAGTAGATTCACTTCATGAGTGATCAATCATCATGCCATCACTTCAAGGAACATAGTTGCACCCAGTTAAAATAAACAGAAGAGGCAGTGGGTGTGAAGAGTACATTGTCTTGGAACCGTCATCCATGAACTTGTTATATGAGACTGACTGCAGTGTCACATGGCACGCAAAAAAAGTGCACTCAGCAGATTGAATGCGATGCACTGTGTGCATACTTAAAGTATTGTTAGCCGTTAGCCAAGCATGCCCTCCCAAACAATAAATGTGAGCAAACTGTTGTGCCCGACTGTGTCTCACTAGTGGCCCCTGTTGGTTGGGAGTCGGTTCAGCGTGGCGAGTGATGAGTCAGCAGTCAGTCAATGGCACTTAAACAGGAAAGACATGTGTTTTGAGAAATTGTGGGTCCAACCACGAGAGGTCTTTGAGCATGCAGCCATTAATGAGCAGACATAAGCATATGTGCAGTTATGCAGTTTGGTGCAGCAGTATGCCAGATTAGCCATGGAGACAGACACAGAGATGCACACACACACACACACACACACACACACTAACACACACACATGACCAATGTCATTATGGGTAGAGATAATACTATTATTATTATTATTTTATTATTATTATTATTAATAATAATAATAATAATAATAAAAATAATAATAGTATGCATTTACATTAGGGCTGTGACTAATGATTATTGTCATTATTGATTCATATTTTTATGGATTGTAACCTATGAAATGTACAGAAAGATAGAAGAAGCTATAAACAGAGTACCGAATATTTGAATATTTGGCAAGGTTTTTTTTCCTATTTTGCCATTAAATTATTTTGAAATAACTAACTAATTATCAAATTTTGATCAATGAATACATTTCTAAAAATTTGAAGCGTATCCACAAAGGCAAAACAGAAGTGAAGTCAGTTATTCAGTCACCACTTTAGCTTGTTCATGGAAAATGTAAATGAACTTAGCGGTTGACGATATAGACATTTTGCCATTTGTTTTTAATCAGTGACTGGTAGTCATTTGAGGTACTGCATCTTAAAGTTGCATTAATCCGTTCTGTCCACTAGAGGGAAATAAAACTATCATAGACATCATCATATCCAGCCCACTCTCATGCCCACTTGGACGTCAATAAGTAGTTCAACATTTGGACGCCATGACAGGTAACTTTTTTGGACGTCTTAAACAGGTGCAGGAAATTGACGTTGAAATTATGAATGTATTTTTATTAAAAAATATCAACACTGTTATCATAACCCTGATTAAAGTTGTAGTCTGTAACATTTTCATCTATTGAATTTTCTTTTAACCTAGTTCAAGAACCGGGCTGGTGCCCGTGCTGGTTCAGAGTTCAACTTGTGAAACTTCTGAGAACCTGTTTGCATTTCCACAGGCTAGAGAGCCACGTCATTATGTCACTGTACACGTCTGCATGCCTATGAGTTCAAATGGCAATCAGAAAGTAGCATGCTAACGTTATTGTTAGCAATATCATGCTAGCTGACTAGCTAGCTGGTCAGCTTACATAACCCAAGGAAGCATAGCCACTATTTGCTGCTGTTACGAACGTAATCAGCTTGGGAATACAGTTATGCACAGAGGCGAGAAGCTATGCGATGTCTAAAATGAGTTTAAAGGTCCCATATTATGAAAAACAGGTTTTCTCTGGTCTCTACACCTATAAACTGGTCCTCCCTGAGACTGTCAACTCCCAGAATGAGGAAAACAAGTGACTCCAGCATGGTTTCTGCAGCCCCCCCGCTGGTAAAACGGCACTCCTACGGCCTGTTCGGATTCAGCTCCCGTCTTTAAGTAACGAAGGGAGTCATTTGCATCGACCAAACTCCTCTCATGATAGTTCGGTGTGTCCTGCTGTGAGATAGCAGCGTTTCACTCAAAGCTAGACACGCAGATTGCTCTGTTGTTGGTTGTACAAATCAACATAAGTGCTTATATTCTGTCCCAGCTACAGAACAGAAGAGACAGTGGTTGCGTTTCATTTTTAATGACAATGTGCCGGCTACAGTCTGTGTTAGCTTGTATGTGTGTGCTAACTACTTCACATGGGACTGCTTCTGTAACGAGGGTCAATACAAAGCTGGCTTTGCCTCGACACTGACCCTCTAAAAGGATCTGTCCCAACCATACGGGACCCAGTAACTTCACCTGAGACACATAGGCGAGCCATATCGACACATCCACCGTAAACATTGGCGTATGCTACCACTAGCGTAAGCGGCATCCTCTCCGTGGCTCTCCAAGTAGGCGATGACAGACGGAGCTCATTAGCATTTAAAGGTGCAGGCACAGAAACAGCCTGTTCTCAGCAGAGCTCATCTGAGCAACTTTTAGACAGCTGAAATTCATGCATATTGAAAACAGTGTTGTTGGACCTCTGACAGCTGTGTGAAATTGATGAAAGTCAGTATAATAGGGGACCTTTAAATTTGACGTAGAAAAGACAACCACAACATTTGGACCACAATTAGCTCTTATACAGAGGTCCTGTGAACATCAGTGTTGGACGTTCGGTAGACATCGGGAAAAATACGCCATCTGATGTCACGTTCTGCACCTTCAGAGGACCGACATTGGACGTGCAACGATGACGTAGAAAAGACGTCGTTTAGATGCGATGAATGGTAAATCCAATAGTCTCTCTCTTTTTTTCCGTCTCTACCAAGCTTCATTTAAATCTTGATTTGGTCAAGATTCCTTTTCCATCAAAGCGTGTCCTTTTCAGCTACATCGGCTAACACTCAGCAAGAAGTTCCACCTTGGAGATCAATTACAGAGAACAAATCTGCCGCATTTCTCTCAGATGTGAAGGGTGTTACAGCACCCTATTCTCCCTGCAGTGTGCCCGATCTTCATCAGATGGCTAAGAAAAAACACAGAGCTGTGTTTAGATTGAGGTGTGACGGGAGGTTGGGAGGAACATAAGGCCCTGAGACACCAATCTGACGGCCGATCGTCGTCAGAAAAGTGCTTCGGCCACACCTGAACGACTACCGACTTGAGCGTACGTTCTGTGCTTGCGTGAGACGTAATGTCTCCATAACAGCAGGAGGCGCTAAGCTGTGTTGTCGCCAAAAAAAAAAAACCCAAAAAAGGAAATTACGTCTCAAACAGAGCACGCATGTGTTGCCGTCATCTGCGCTGTATGTGGTTTGTTTGTCATCGTCACATCCGGTCATCTCGTTCATTGATTCGCTAGTCAAGTGCGAGCAATCCTTGACTCGCTCAACAGGGAACACTGCAGGACACCGAGACACCGTCAAAACCATTGATCAAGTGGTGCTGCATTAAAAGAACAAAGTGGCCAGCCCTCCATATTGCCAACCCTCCTGATTTTCCCAGGAGAATCATGTTTTTCAGTGTTTCTTCTTCTCAGTTTCTGCCCGAAGTCACTCTACTTCTCCTGATTTACATCAACGTTTGCCAACGTTTGAATTATCATCATTCACGTATTCCGGCAAGTTGAAGTATTTCCACTGGAGCAACAAATTCACGTGATACTGTGAGATTCTCTTCCTGTCGTCACTGTCGTCCTGACGTTGCTGAATCAGAAATGGAGAGAAGTAAATCTTGTAGTCATCTGTGTTCCCCCCAGAGCTCTACGATCGTAGCTCATATGAGTGCAGAGACCAGACCAGACTAGAAACCAGAGACTGTCTATGGTCCAAACATTAACACCACTGCTGTATTCAGGTCTAGATGTGCGAGTGCTCAATCCAGACTCCATTCAGAATAAGAGCATTTGTCTGCTTGTCTGCTTTCAGACAGATCTAACAAAGCATGACTTCAGACTTGCAGACCAATCACCATCATTATTTCAGCATCCTATTTTTTTTATCTGTTATTGCAATTTAATCACAGCTAATAGTTAATTTTTTCTTCATACAGCTGTGTTAAACCAGTCGACGTGTCCTGCTAGATACAGTGAATACAGCTAAGGGAAATTCACCGAGCACCTCTGGGTGACTTCACAACAGATGACGGTTCAGAAATGAAGGAAAAACACGGCGACTGCTTCTTGTTGTCTCAACCAGGCAGGATTTGGGTCTTGAAAGTGTTTCCCGTTGATCTAAATGCTGTTACAGTAAACATGTCACCCTCACAAAACCCACATTCTTATTCTATAAATAATAAAACATATTAAACTAAGACGCCGTCTTCAGTCTGAACTCTGCATATGAGTTGTGGTTAGACTATTAGTCTTTGACAGGTCAGCGTGACGAGTCCCAGGGCAGAAATAAACCGACTCTAATCAATGTCTCCGTGAGTCGAGGAAAGTCTGAAAACAATGAGTCACCCTCCACAGAGGGGGGAGACGGAGGGGGCGAGGGCGGGGGAGCGTGATGGAAGTTTGCCTCAGACAACCCGGTGGAGGCACGACGAATGTTTGATTACCTGCAGAGACGCACAGGTATACACCCACACAGAGGAGGGCTTGGTGACCTCCGTCAGTGACATGCTGCAGTGTGCAGCAGCGTGCACCCCACAGGATCCAACTGGTTTCTGAAAAAGCTGACTTCAAAAAGGATAAGATAGATAAATGAAGACTTCTGAGGCATATTTCAAATCTGCTGCTGTCTGGATGAATAGATGGACGAACAGAGCTACAGTAACCATATTTCTCACCTTAGAGGGCAGAGTTGAGCTACTGTCCTGCTGCACAGATCCAACAGACGTCTCTGCTGTGTTGGGATTACACTGAAAGTAGGACATGAAGGGCAGCTTTCAGTGGCAGAAACTGAGGGAAGCTGCTAATCTCCGAACTGACTAAACAAGTGGACGTAGCCACTGCGACGTCACCTTTTGGTTTGAGGACCGTGGTTTTGGAGTCTCAACTTTGGCATCTTGGTCGCTGCCCTCTTGGTTTTTGGGAGCCAGAAATGACCATATTTGGATGAGAGTAGGGATGTAAACAACATGAACTAACGTTAAGTATTTGGAATGGTTAAAAGACATATTTATTTTGGATTAAGGCTGTCACGTCCACCTTAAAGGTCAGCCCACCTCATGCGAGCAAAAGTTGTTGCTAATTTAGGAGCTAGCAGCTTTCATTTTAATCGGCAGGTGACCGACAAGCAAGACATGATTTTAGCTTCGGTCTTGAGGAGTTGTATCATTTATTCACTGACAAAAAAACTGAACACACTGCAATTTTACCTTCCAAGCTGTAACGTCACTGCTGACTTCATACTCACTAAAAAAAATAAATTAAATATTAAATTCAAACTTGAATAATGACACTGTATGAGCTCAGCAACCAAATTAATAATAATGGAATAAAAAGTGAAGCAAATTGAAATAAACAGAAAGAAATGGTTCAGAAATAACTAATAATAATGGTGATTTGCTCACTCGCTGTACATTTGGAAGCGGTGTAGCTTTTGGAACGAGCCACCAAACAAACATTCACTGAGTTTGCAGGCTAGTTAGCTAATTATCTGTAGCACATTAAACACAGGGGTGGAAATAATGAATTACATCTAATGTTACTGTAAGAAATAAGAAATCTGACTTGGGATCCTGGGAGTGCAGCTAATCGCTCACGGTGCTCTGACCCCGCTGCTGCAGAGTTTATTACTTCCTTTCATCTCCATCAAAACCCCCGCCATGTGAGAAGCAGACGGTTCTTAAGTTTGGCGAAGGACAGACAGACAGACAGACAGACAGACAGACTTTGACAAGTATATACTTGCTGTTGTCAAAATGGATCAGAATGTGTTGATTTATTGACGGACTGAAAGCTTCAGCACAAAAGTTGAGTGTAGTCCTTCGATTCGAGTCCAAGCTGAGTCCTTGTTCTGCAAACCTGCAGACGGTCCAACCATCCAGCTGCTCTGCACAAAGGCTGCTAATGCCACGGGCCTGTGTGTGTGTGTGTGTGTGTGTGTGTGTGTGTGTGTGTGACTTACAAGTGTGCATACGCAGCGCTCACAGGGGGAGCCCATTTCCAAATGTCAAGTGTGTGTGAAATAAATGTCAACTAGCTCAGGGATGAGAAATCAAAGGGCTCCTTAGCGCCGGCTGCAGCTGATACGACGCAAACTCTGAAGAAAGAGGAGGAAGAACTATCTCATTGTTGTTGGTTTCCCCAGCTCCAACAAAAGGAACAGCCCACACGAGGCGTGTGAAGTGAACAGACAGTCCCGAGGAGACGCTCATACAGGCGGCACCTTCAGTGGGATGATGGTTGGGGTAACGGCATTTTACTCTTATTGCTCAGCAATTTTGGACTAGGGTTATTCATTATTTTATACACTTTATGTTTATTATTCTATTGTTTGCATATGATTATATTGATAGGCTTTTTGTTTTTTCTTATTCTTCTGTTGTTTGATCAATCTCTGCCACAAGTTTGATTTTATCTCCTCTCAAGGATATTAATGAATGCTCTGCTCTAACAGCCTCAACAGGGATCTACTCTCATCCAGACACATTAGTGAGGTCCAACACAGATGATGGGTGATCACTGCAGTTCATCCCTTATAAGGTGTTGGATGGGGGTTTGAGGTCAGGACTCTGCAAACCAAACTCGTTGGAGAGACTATTTCTAAATGGAACTTTTGGATGACTTTGTGTTGGGGGACATTGTGCTGAGTCTTCTGAGGAAAAGCATTACGATGCTTTGAGTGCCTTGTGGTTTTCTCTTGAAAGCTCAGGGAGTTTGATAAATTGTATTTGAAATGATTGCGGCATTAACAAGATCAGATGTTTTGTGAGTCGATAGAGGAGAGGGGCAGAAACACTGTGACATGAAAACTTGGTGAGAGCTTCAGTCCATGTCAAACACATTGGAACAGTGCTGTACTAATAGTCCAAATATGTAAAAATGTCCAGCAAATATGTAATAAAATGCTGGAAAATAATCAAAAAATATGTAATAAATGTCATAAAGACATGCAAAAACATCCTAAAAATGAATGAAAAATATCCCAAAAATATGTGAAAGTGATCTGAAAAAGATGTGAACATTTTTCAAATAAGATGTGAAAATGTCGTTAAGATATGTGAAAAATATCTCATTCATTAAAAAAACATCCCAAAAATATGTGAAAATTACCTGAAATTTGTAAAAAGAAAAAAAAAAGTGAACATCAAAAGATGTGAAAAATATAAAAAGATGTGAAAAATGTCTTCAAAATATAAGAAAAATGTATTAATAAATGTCCAACCCTAACTCTAAAAAAATAATGAAAAATGCCCGAAATATCAAATAAAATAGAAGATAAATATGTGAAAGATATCATAGAAAAACATCTACTAATATCATTTTGTTGAAGAGTCACTTAGTTGATTTAATGGTAAGATCTTTAAAACTGACTTTCTACATAAAGAATCCCATAAAAGCACCTCACAAAAAAAGGGTTTCTTGGAAATAATTCAGTATTAAAAAAAGACCAAATTAAAGTAAGTTTAGTCAAATGAACAACTCAGCCGGTTTGTTAACTAATTGACTGGGTTCCCAGCCCTAGACAATGATGTGAAGTGATAATATCTATGGTGTCTGGGAGGACAGGTCACCTAGCTTCTCATGAGATGTATTGGAACATCTGGATACTCAACTCTCCCTGCATCTGTTTCTGTGTGACTAACAGTCACAATGCAGTGACTGAATCATCACAAATGGATTGCAACACATAAGAAAAATCAGTGTTCCCCTCCTCTCTAACCTTCACATGGAAGAACGTCTATGTTTCTCTTCTTAGCATCAGTGATATGATCAGTTCGCTAGAAGAACGAAAGAGGAAAAGCCCATTAGCCCCAGCGGTACGGCTGCACGATTACATAATCACTTTGATATCGTAAACGCATTACAGCGAAGAAGATTCCCCTCAGGGAAAAACAAACCACATTTCACAGGACACGCGCCGCCTCTCAGGACTCCTCCTGGAGCGCCGTGAAGGTTTCTCTCCTCCCAGAGCTTCAATCAGCCTGTGACAGTATCAGCACAGGCCACCGACTTCCAGCCCGCCAGCTCCAACCCTCAACTGCTTCCTGTTTGCTTTCTTTTCTCACTGCTGTGGCCTGAGGCCATGGAAACTCTGATCTCTGATTCAAGGAGAAAATGGATCTCCGGCTGGCAGTAAAAAAAAAAAAAAAAACAGGATCTTAAATTGTGTCAAAGGGATGGGGGTATTCAAGCATATGTTTTTTAATATATATTCATGTTTGCATTGATATGTGGAAGTTGGATATGAGTGCTGCCGCTTGCCGTTCCTCCAAGCAGCAGAGGACTCATTGTCATGAATCACTCAACTTGCATAGCCTGACTGCTTCCACAGCATAAAACCAGGTTTTCTAAAGGTTTTTTACTCACTGGAGACATTGTTGACAATTGGTTTTGGCTGTTTGTGAATGTTCCCGAAATGAAACACGATGGAAATGCAATGTTTCAGTTCCTTAATCAAAATTAAAAAAAGGCACAAACAGTAAAACACACATTAGCCTCAGTTTGAATGTATATATTTGTGGTTGGAGACGGTGGGCTGGCGTTTCACCGATGATTGACTCAAGTCACTCGTCAACTCAGATCAGTTACAGAGATCTTCAACAGGGGGTCCAGGACCCCTAGGGGGTCTGCAGTTACAGCAGGGGGTCCCCGAAATGATTTGATCCCAAACTTCTTTTTCTTCTTTTTTTTAAATTTAAAATATGTCCAAAAATACACCTTAACATTAATACATCTAACAAGCAAATATACATTTTAATTTGAGATTGTGACGTAGAAATGCCAATATAGAACTACAATATGTTCTATAAATATATGAATCTGTCAACAATTATTATTTTAATGGCTTAGCAATGTATACATACATCATTACAAAGTACTGTTATAAATGGCACTGTAGGCTGCACTACACATTATTTTTGACCTAGTTTAATAAGCAACACAATTTGATATGATATGTAATAGGGGTCCCTCCAAGCCTTGGGGGTCCTTGGCCTGAAAACGTAGAAGACCTCTGGTTTAGACGATAGTCTAATGGGTTCCTAGATTGTATTTCAGCCAATGAATTCTGCCTCTGTTGCTCTCCACACTGACTGTTGTCAACCGAAGCCTGCTGCCAACAACACAGGACTTTACACCAGGAGACCCGTGTTCACCTCCAAATCTAAATCTTTCCATAGAGGTTATCATCACGGTGCGTTTTTACTTTGGTTTCTTCAAGATATATTCTCTAATCGTCTACACGTGTGCAAACACAGCCAGCTGTGATCGGCTCACACACACACACACACACGCACGACACACACACACACACACACACACACACACACACACACAGTAGTCCGTCACTAATCCCTTTGTAAACAACCAGCCTTCCCACTAACTGCTGTGACACCTGGGTCACCACGGTGGCCTGACGCATGCCCTTCTGCTTCATCACCCTCTCTTCCTGCTCCACTGACGAGGCACACATTCCTCCGATCAAGGCGCCGCCGTCACGCACTCTTTTCTCTTTTTTTCCCCCTCTCTCGTTCTGCTGTGGCTGCACACCTGCAGCACAGCTGGTTCTGTGGTGCCAGATCAACACCGAACACAGCCGCACGGATGTTTGCATCAGCCTTCACCCAACTGTCCTTCCTCGCTGGCACGCTGGCACACACACACACACACACACACACACACACACACACACACACACACACAGCTCCACGCTGGTTGAGCCGCCACGCGCCATCTGCTCCCATCAGGAGCAGGTGATTGATGCACCGCTCGCATAAAAGCTACGGTGATGACTCATCGACCCACCGCGACGGCTACTGCAGTGAGAAAGCGTGCGTGATGTTTAAGAAGCACACAGCTTCCTCCTTCTCTGCCATGTCTCGCTGCTCCAACTTCTCTACCTGTTCAGAGCCTAGACGTTGTTCCCTCCTCTCAACACTAACAGCTGGTACTTTTATTTATTGATTACATTGGGAACATTGGCAACAGCAGCCTATGCCACCCCTTCTTACTTTTCACAATAAAAGCCCCAGACATATACTTGGCATCACTGCTTATCAGGGGAACTTAAATCCACTCGAAGCATTCAGATACGAAGCAAGTCAACAATTAGCTTAAAATATGTATGTATTACATAAAATTATGTTTTTATGTTTTAATGGAGTGGAGTTTGCATGTTGGGGTGGGTTCTTTTCAGGTTCTCTGGCTTCCTCCAACAGTCCAAAGACATGCAGGATTGGGATAGGTTCATCGATGACTCTAAATGTCCCGTAGGCGTGAACGGTTGTCTTTCTCTCCAGGGTGTAACTCGCCCAACGTGCCTTCGCCCAGTGTCAGCTGTGTTACGTCCCCAAATTGCTCTAGGAGTCAAGTGGTCCAGTTGTGTATATTTATTGCCAGTCGTGGAAGCTTTGTTCATCTTCAGGGAAAACTCAGGCCAACAAAACAAACAAAAACCATCCCTACGTTTGAATGAAGAAGAAAGAAGAAGAAACAAAATGGCAGCTTCCTGGCTGAAGGTTCATACAGGTTAAACAGTTCACAGGGGAGCGGAGGGAACAGCCACTGCTGCTCTTCTCAACTTATACACACAACAGGTTTCAGTCGGTAACAGGGCAGCAAGCAACAGCATTACAGGGCTCAGAGCAGCAATCAGAGCAGAGAGAGAGATTGATGATGCTCCCCGGCTTTATACCATCTTGCTGGCTGATTAGGGCTCCAGGTGTCCAGAGGCACCGCCCACTGTCTAGAGGCGGGCCGAGGATCTGGAGCTGAGGCCTGAGAGAAGCACACAGACATACAAGCATCAGAAAACACTCCTCTGGAAGCTGGATCGGCTCCAGCCCCCCAACAGGATAAGCGGTGATTGATAAAGGATGGATGGATTATGGATCGTCCAACAGCTGTTGTTAATCTGACACGTTTTAATTGTGCTACAGCAGTGCATTACATACTCTATATGTAGTCCTCTCCCCTACATAATCCTCTACGAGACTGTCCTCCTCGAGAAAACGACCACATAGGTCGTGTGTCACGCACCGAATTACGACCATATGTTACGTTTCAAAATAGCGACACTCCGGTGACGTTTTGCACAGAATACTACTGTAATGTGTACTGCCGCCCCCCCCCCCCCCCCCCGCACGTGGACGATCGCCCCCCCCCCCCCCGTCAATCATCGGCAGAGACCCCCCCCCCACACGTCGACCTAACCCTAACCCTTAAACACAATTTACTGTACTTACCTTCATTAGTCCAATGAAGTTCCAACCACTACTATCGGCGTTGCGGAAGAATCTCCGCAATACGCACGCCGAGGATTAATCCACGCAATATGCAATTCTCTTATGTCACCAGTAGGAGCTCATCTAACGTACACTCCCAGAGGTCGTATTTGAGGACGTGACACACGACCTATTTGGTCGTATGAGTTGGAGGGCTTGTTGTCTTCTACATAGTCCTCTTCATAGTCCTCTCATCGTCCCCTATATAGAACTCTTGGGTGAGTAGAAAGGAATGCATTAGTGAATGATTTTGGACACGACCAGTAAGTTATGCTGCACTTTTCTAAGTTTATTTGAGTTATTCATTCGCTGTGTTAATGGGTCCACTTAAGAAAATAAGTTCCACAAACTTTAAAACAGATCTCTTAGGGTGACAAGCCGTCCGCTGGTAGAAACAGATCTAGGACGTATCTCCATATACACGTATATTTATGTGGAAATGTGCAGTTCATCATCTCAACCTAAAAGAAAAAGTGCTTGGTTAAGAGGCAAGATTTAAAATGCATGTTTAATGTTGTAGCCCAGTCTACAAACAACATTTTTAGACAAGAATAAATAACTGAACATGAACTGCAATAAATATATGTTGAAATATGAAGTTGTTAGTTAATTGAATGTGCTAAAATACAGTAAGTATTATAGTTATATGAAGTTTGTCAGGTTTAAACGTGAACAGCTGATAGAGATATCCTTGTAACTTTAAAATAAAGTTAATTGCAGTTCAAGCGGTAGAGAGATCATCGGTGTTAAGCCAACAATCTGGGTGGATATGCTCAAAGCTGCCGTAGACTTGGGCTCATTTCCATTTTAAACAAATTCTCAAGGGCCGTTCACACTGAACGCGAAGCAATTCATCGATTCTTGTGACATCCCCAACTGCAGTTCACTTTTGCTGTTGAGCAGTTACAGCACTTCCAATTGGCCTGTTCTCAACGGGCACACATTCCAAACAGCTCGTAGCAAAAAGACAAGAGAATCAATATGTGGTGGTCAATATTGGTATTATAGATAAGAAATGTATTAGAAACACTGATGAAATTGAACTCAATGTACTTTCAATGTAAATAATGTAACAATCAACAATGGGCACAGTTTGATCTGCAAAACACGCTACTTCAACACTAGCTTCCTGATGTCGTCAATGGGTATAAACATGGTGCAGTCCAGAGGATCTATTGACCGAGTAGCCAATCACGTCCCTTTTTGTATGTGTAACGTCATCACTAATTGTACCTTTGTCAGTTAGATTGTGAGAGAATTGTGACCCCTCCTGGGTGACATGGTGGTTAGCACTGTTAGCTCATAGCAAGAGGGGCCATGTAGATAGCGTTTGTGGAGTAAATTGATGACTAGGGTCAAAAAGTGATTTATTTGTCCTTTACCTCGAGGGAAAAGGTCATGAGGTAATATATAAACATGAGATGGAGAATAAGGTGGTCATGGTCTCAGAGAATCCGACTGCACTTTCACTAAGCTAGGTAATTATAATGCGACTGCGGATAATTAACAGGAAATGATTGCCGTTGGTCTGGCGTGGCGGAACATGTTCAGATGATGGACTACAATATATGCATCTTATACTTCTTCCCATGTTGTTGGTTATATAAAGAGCTCCTGCTGTGATGGTAGCTTCACTGTGTCGAAGGAGAGGTCCAGCAGCTCCTCCTTCCTGCTGCTGTCACACTTTACAACCATCACTGCTGCCAGTAAACAGACCAACACTGTCACTCTGTAACACCAATACAACTGTTCAATATCAATATATCGTATATACAATTCATTTAAACAGTTATTGTATTTAATTATTTATTCATGAGCCTATCTTGCTTCTTTAACGGGTGCTTTCTTTTTGAACTCATGATGTCACACTGTACATGTCCTGCAATGGGACAAATAAAAGATTATGTTGCCCTTCAACGTGGACGGCCTGATCCCAAATATTACTTCCTTTCCAAAGCAGCTTCCACACTTCTACATCGATAACAATTGATGGCCGCCAAAACCTTGCTCTTGAACTTCCTCTTCTTTTTCTCACTCAGCAACAGCTCCAATAAGTTTATTTCCAAAGATACCTAATTCACTTAAAGGATGAGTAGGTGATTCTATGCAGAAAACACTTTCTGTTATATTACTTGAAATCCTCGTCACATACCAATAGTAATGAATAAACTAAATGCTCTGACATAAAAATAAAATAAGAATGTCCTATGTGGCTGAGGCAGGACTGTAAAAACAACGTCAAATCAAAAAAGTCGGGCCGGAGAAAATAATTGTACTGTCTGTCTGTCAATGCTTACTTCCTGATTGTGCACTCTGCCGATCTCGAGCAATCGTTTGGTGTTCTGGGGGAGCGGCTTTGAACAGAGGTCTGAACGAAGGGACTTTTTCGGTTCTGCGATGCAATCAAAGTCAACGTCTCTGTAGTTTTTCCAAATTGCATACTCTGCCTTTAAAACAAACTTGATTTCAATGTCTGGCTATGTATGCACATCTTCCTAACAGGTGAAAACATGAAAAACATTCGAGCACCGGTCCACACATCATGTTTTCCATGTACAGTATTGTTCCCACATCTCTCATAGAAGACACGACAGTTGTTTCTTAATAGAGATCCACAGGACCAAGACTTGGAGCGTGTCAAGGATTATGCATATTTACAGTATCCAGGCCTTGAGTAAATTGTTGCCGGGAGACTCAGAATTTTAAGTAGCACTTCCAGACATTTTTTTATCCAGTTTGAATGTCATCATTATCATCTGTATCAGAAAAACAAACTAACCTTGAGGGAGAAACACTGCATATTATGAATCAAACACAGCAAACATGCAGATTTTTTTTTCTTTCGAGCTTCACACATCCCTCCGTCTTTCATTTCTTTCTCAGTCTGAATTTTCATATCAGAAAGCGGCTCCCCCCCGGTCGCCTCACATTGTGCCGTCGCCTCTGAACGCTGAGCTGTGATCAAATTCCTCATTGAGATGCAGATGAAGGGCCGACCTGCTTCAGACTCGGCCGCCGGGGTTGTTTGTTCTCCCTTCGGTGATTTCAAGGCATCATCCGGTGCAGACGCTAACGGGGTCTACTCCTCCTCCTCACAAGGAGCTGCATGGCCACTTTACCTCTCAGTGGCCTTATTGTGGAGGGTGAACCTGTGTTAACCCACACTCAGAGGGAAGTGCACAATGGTACATCATCGCTGTGACAATGCAACTACTACATTTTGTCTGAAGAAGGGAAGGAAGCTGCTTTGTATCTTGTTGGAAACTAATTGTAGATACTGGGTTTAGGCATTCTGCGAGTAGAGCTGGTTGTAATATTTAGTCTTGTCTAGATAGCTTGTTGTTTAAATTCTTGTGAAGCTGTTCATACTGAGTGAGCAATTACCTAGTTTCGGCCATCTCAGCTGTAGTGAAGAGACTTGATTGGAGGTTGAAAACCAAGCACATAAGAGCTTGTCACTACAGCGCCAGGACAGCGGAACAAAGACAATCGAACAAAGACAAGGGAGTCAATCTGCGGGAGTCCATCGAGGTAGACATAACATCTCAACCATCACCCATCGCAGCCATGTGTCCTATCCCAGTCAGGACATCGAACCAGAGAAGATTTCGCCAGCAGTGAAGGAGGAAGGAGGGGGAGAAGGAGGAGGGGTGAAGAGGGAGGAGAACATGGAGAAGAGTTTCCTGGGGTTGGAGGCGGAGTGTTGATCCTTGACAGGTAGAAGGCAGATTTAGCTGCCGACGCATTTGAGGTGAAGTCAGAGAGGAGGTGGAGCTGTTCTCTGGAAGCAGGTGCCCCTCAAGGCCCAATACTAGGACCGCTTCTGTTCTCACTATACACTGGATCACTAGGCTCTGTAATCACATCACATTGATTCTCCTACCATTGTTACGCAGATGACACCCAGCTATTCCTCTCATTTCCCCCAACCTCTGACGCTCACATTGCAACTCGCATCTCGGAATGTCTGGCAGACATCTCCGTCTGGACAACTGCACATCACCTCAAGCGAGGAACCTGGGTGTAATCCCCGATGACCAACTATCCTGCACCCCCAACATCACTGCTGTGACCCAATCCTGCAGATTTTCCCTCTACAATATCCGCATCCGACTAAACCATTGCAGCGTATCCAGAACTCTGCAGCACGCATTGTCTTCAATCTACCCAAATTCTCCCACGTGACCCCCCTCCTCCCTGACCTCCACTGGCTCCCCGTTCCAGTCCGCATCCAATTCAAGATGATGGCACTGGCCTTCAGGGCCATCAATGGAACGGCATCCATCTACCTTCAATCACTGGTCAAACCTCATGCCCCGAAGCGAGCACTTCGCTCCTCTACTTCAGCTGGCCGGCTGGTACCACCATCGCTGAAATCAAACAAATGTCGCTCAGCAACTTTGTCACAGTCTCTAGCTCTGTTCTGGTCTTAAGTATGTTTGTGGAACGAAGCTCCGACCAATTTCTCGGACAGCAGGAGCTAACTTGTGCATGTTTCTAAAAAGGCTCAAGACTTATCAGCAATGATTATGGGTTTCACCTCGACTCTGTCGTAAATGACCTCATTGTAAGTCCCCCCCCCAAAAAATGCTAAAAATGCAAATAGCACTTTGATCACCATCTTCTAGCACTGTTGTTCTTAAGGTATGTTTGCTGGACAGCTACTACTTTACTCGACGAGGACCTAACACTTGTGTCTGTTTTTTAGTTGACATCTTAAATTATTTTTCAAGATGTATATTCCTTTCTGGTAAATAAATTTACAACTACAGCTGTCATAATATTTTGAGAAAGCTTTACTAAAGTTTCCATTAAATCTGCATTCATCAATGTTCAAACCTGCAATTGTTGTTTCTTCCTCCACTTGTTTTCAACAGGAACCAGAAAACATCAGTGACATATCAATTTTGTACAAGCTGCTACACATTCCAGCTGTCACCTGATTAATGAAAATCCAACATTCTCTCTCTTTTAGCTCTCTGTTTGGTCTCCACCATGTCCTGAGGGAAACATCTGTCTCTGGCTGCTAAACGCTCCACTATGTCCGAGCCTGTCTTGCTGAGCAGGTACCAGACTCGTTGTTCCTAAACACATCAGATATACTGGAGCTGCATGCTCTGTTTCAATCAAGAATGAGCTGTTTTTATTTGCATCGAGGGGTTTAATTACAGGAGACGCCAAGTGAAACGGCCACAATGCCATGATTGACAGCGGACAGTTTTGAAATGTGTGGGCGATATTAAAATGCATAGTTGGTAGGAGTGGACTGAATAAAGCTTTGCCAGGAACAATAGACTGCTCACTGCGGCGTATAATTATCACAAGTGAATGAAAGCAGCAGAAGAATACTAAATCCACCGGGTGAAAAGAAAAGGAAGTTATCGGTGAGTTAAGCTTAAGGAATAAATGAGGAAAGAGCGGGGAGCGCCGTCAGCGAGTTCACCTTCTTTTGGAAGTGGAAATAACCACAGCGCCAGCTCTTTTCATGCATTTGTCCTTTATCTCTTTGTGTTAATGCTTTAAGATACATTTTTGCAAATAAGCGTCTGAGAGTGTGCATTTTTGAAAGCAATCTTATAGGAAAGACGGTGAACTGGTAATCTGAAAGGTGGTGGGTGGTAAGAAGAGAGGGAGGGAGAACTGGAACTGGTTGCCACCAGTTCCAGACGACTGGAACTGGTGGTTGGATGGATTTGGAGTGACCGGTGAATTAGTGGCTGTGGCATGGGGAACTTCCAAAATATTTATTATTATTATGGAACTGAAGCAATGGTAATAAAATAAAACAATTAGATCACAGTGTATTTTAGCAAGTGTTGTTAATTGTCCTCCTATCGAGGCTAAGCCCCGCCCTTTCCAATGTGCCCCGGGGGACCGTATTTTAATAAGTATAACTGAAATACCTTTTTTGATTGCAATTCTGAAAAAAATGGCACAGTCAAGAAGCATGAGGATGAATAAAATATTCTATAATTTGTATTTAGTTTAGCATTCTGTGTTTATGAGCCTGCAGCGGTGCATGCTGATGAGTCGGCCAGCCTATGAAGCCCCCTTTTGAGCGGATCAGTGATCCGAGCACACAGGCAGCAGTTATTCCATTGATTGCACTTTGTGACGTCCGTTTGTTGGAAAGGAAGACTGCTCTTATGGCCTTTAAAATGGGAACATATGCCCTCTTTTGAAGATGGGAAGCTGTTTTGTGGCACATACACACCATTAGCCTGGCACAATGGAGCGCCCTCGAGGCTGAGCGCTCGTCCTATACATGGGAAATGAGTCTGAGGAACAGCGCTGCAGGGGCTTGACTTATGTGTCGCGGTCTATTTGTTGAGCCGCGATGTCGTCCTCAAGCGATTTCACAACAGACAGACTCAGGGGGTTGATACAGATACTATACAGCAGCTGTTTAAAGGACCATTCCGCTGGTTTTTAATCATATTTCAGTTCTCAAACCATTTCTTGCAAAACAAGTATCTGTACATGTTATATTGCAGTACACTAAAGAAACATAATCTGCATTTTTACAAGTAGAAATCATATATTCTTTATTACACAGTCATAGCTAAACTTAACTATATATAATATAATACCATAATGCATAAACCAAGCTTACACAAAAGATTGGGCATAGCCTCACTGAGACCTTGGGGAAAAACTTTTGGTTCAGTTGGTTGGAAGAAAAATAACTTTGGGTTAGTTGGTGAAATTGGGCATCTTTTGTCAACATGTAGCAGGGATTTTAATTTATTGTGAAATTATAGCTGCCATCGTATGGTCAAAAACACAGCTAGGTAAAGTCACCAAACTTCTTGGTGTCCACCCGCTCACAATTTTCTACTCATTTAATGAGAAATACCATCATACGACATGAGTTGTATTCAGTTGTCGTGAGGGAGAACGGAGGACACACTTCCATTGAATTTGATTTGTGTGTTTGGAGGTCTGCACTCTTTGTGGGCTGCAATACAAACATTATATCCTTGGTTATTTCATGCAGATATGTAGCTTCGTAAGGTTATGATGAGCCGGTAAACGATGAATAAAATCAATCAGGAAAATAACACTGAGGTAAATGTGAGAGCTGAATATTGTAGCAGTTACTATTACTATTACAGTTACTATAAACTATTTCACTTTGTGAATATGTAGACAGTAAACTCAGTACACAATATCAATACACATAGCTTTATTATATTTGCCATGTACATATAGAGTAAATTTGCCCTTGGCATTTAAGCACACCATCTTCATGTTAAATCACCTTCTCTTGAGCTCCAGCCAACAGATGCATCCACCTCGATCATTTAAAACGTGACCACCACATGGATCGCTCACGTATTTGTTTGACTGCATGTCTCCATCAAGGAGCTTAGCTCCTGAATCATCACCGTTACTTTGACCTATGACCTCTGCACCGTTGGATGTTGATAATGCGGCTGATCTGTCTTCTGGAGCCTCAACACAGAGAAAATAACAGAAAGGGGAGCAGATAGCCTCCTCTGTGTCTCTTCACAAAGAGGAGAGGTAGACAATCACACTGTGATATTCCCTGCTCTCCTACACACACACACACACACACACACACACACACACACACACACACACACACTCGCTCCCCCAGGTCAACCCTCCTAGATCATTATTATCACATCTGGCTCAGCACTGAGCAAATCCCTTTCATATTTTTTTCAAGTTAGAGTGAGAATGAATGAGAAAGACGATTAGTGAGCATAAGCCACCGTTTGTCTGTGTGTGTGTGTGTGTGTGTGTGGTATGCATGCCTGTACTCTGCTGTCTTTGTCATTGTGAAGTTGTGTGTGTGTGTGTGTGTGTGTGTGTGACTGAGATCATGTTAGCTGAACCATGGCAGCTCTCCAGCAGCAGCAGCTCGTCCTGCTCTATTGTAGAGGAGACAAAAAGAAGAATGAATAACAGAAAACAAAATGAAAGCCAGCAGCTCTCTGTATGCGTGTGTGTGTGTGTGTGTGTGTGTGTGTGCAGCACAGAAAACAACACAGCTGCTCAGTGAAATCGTCATTTTCATAGAACAAAGCTGCAGGACGTCATGTCAGAAAGCTTGTCAGAAAGCTTGTCCAGCTGCGTGGCAGCTACTTTTTTTTAATCTGTTGCAGCTCCAACATTCATTCTCAGCTACATTAATAAAAGTTGCTGTATTAAAGATTAACACCTTATTACACTTTGGACCTTATATTTTTTATCGTTTTATTCATTATAAGAACATAACCATATTAAAGTAAAATCTTCTGCCAGGAAAAGCAACATGAGCATAAAGACAATCAGACACAGAACCTGTGGTGTTGAACATCCTGGTTGAAAGTCTTGTAAGTAAGTATCTATCTCAATATTTAACACATTGCATCAATGATCCTAATTAACTTTCCATTGGCTTTGTTTTCGTACTGAAAGACATGGAAAAAGGACCGTGTCCCTGTACATAAAACCAGTACATTGTTAGAGACTGGGCTGCAGCAACACAGGACACACTCCGTCTTGTTCTCGCTTTGCTTCACTTTGGTTCTTTCACCGTCCATCTTTCGCTACTTGGGAAAATAGAGCAAGTAACAACTGCCTTAACAGACATTTAGGCAGAAATCTGGAGCTGACCAGGCTTTTGAAACCATTTGCATTTGGTGTTGGTAGTAGTATTAACAGTGATGAGCAGCATCACAGCGGGAAGGTGGAACCACAATATGGTGCTTCCATCATCAAGCCAGTTAGCAGTCGAAGGTCAGAACCTCAGATTTGAGCAGATTTTAATTAATTTGCATCGATAGTCAGCCCCCTAAATAATAATAGCAGTAAGAGTGAAAAACAAGACCAGAGAGAGAGAGAGAGAGAGAGAGAGAGAGAGAGAGAGAGAGAGAGAGAGAGAGAGAGATTCAGTGTGTCATTATAGTTCCCCTAACAGTCCTAGTTAGACAAACCTGAGCCAGCCCTAACTATAAGTCAAAGAGAAGAGTTTTAAGTTTACTCTTGAATGTGTGAACGGCTTCCAGAACCGGAACCAGAAGATGGTTTCACAGAAGGGGAGCTTGATGGCTGAAAGCTCTGGCCCCTGGTCTAATTTTGGAGACTTTAGGAAGACTTTATTCTGAGAGCGTAGTGCTCTAGCAGGACAGAAGGGTTTAATGAGCTCTCTAAGATATGATGGTGCCAGAGCATTAAGAGCCTTGTAAGTGAGGAGAAGGATTTTAAATTCTATTCTGGATTTTATTAGGCAGAGAAGCTAATACAGGAGAAATGTGATCCCTTATTCTAGTGAATGAATGGACAAGTTTTTCTGCATCTTTTTGAGACAGCCTGTTATGCAGGTGAAAGTAGGCTTGTAGTCTGTTTAATATGTTAGTTAAAGGACAGATCCTAATCAAAGATAACTCCAAGGCTAGTATTTGAGGCAATGGCAATCCCATCAATAGTAACTATATCTTTAGACAATGATTTTGGGAGAGTTTGGGCCCAAGCACAAATACTTCTGTCTTATCTGAGTTTTAACATCAGGAAATTGCAGGTCATCCAGGTTTTTGTATTGGCAATACATGCCTGGAGTTTAACTAACTGATTGTTTTTCTTTTTCGGGCTTGATCGATAGATATAATTGAGACCAGTCCTTTGTCAGAAGCATAAGAAGGTCATTTGCAATTTTCACCAGAGCTGTCTCTGTACTATGATGTACTCTAAATCCTGACTGGAAGTCCTCAAGTAGACTGTTATTGTTGATCCCATCTCTTTCTAACTGAACTGAAATTAAATTGTGAGTTTATTTCTCTGCTGTTCTGCATGTTCCCTTGAGAACAAAAATAATCAGTCTCCAAAGGAGAAGTATTCAGGGAAGTGGGTGTTTCAAGATGAGGTCACATTTTTTTTCAATGATCATTATGTCAGAAATATTTTTTCAGCCTTCTGTTTTTGTCCCATAAAATATGAGGAAGGTCCGAATTCTTCTCTGCCTGAGTTGACTCAACATGATTGGCATGAAAGTATTTCACCAAAAGCACTGTCTTCAAAGGAAAATATTCAGAATGTCTTTCTTTTAGAATTTTTGAACAATTTAACAATTTTTGAGGTGTTTTGATGCTCAAAAATGTATTCATAATTTTACATTACATTATGTGGTACACAACTAAATCATTAATTTGGAAGATGTTTGCATAAAGAAGAAGGCTGCAACAAAAATGGGAGACCAGACAAGTTAAAAGTAATAAAATAGACACTCTCTTAAATATTAACCAAAAAGAACCAAACAAGCAGAAGAAGAGGGAAGTCCCATGTCCATGTTCTTGTTCATGAGTTTCATACCTGGAACCACACCAGGTTCAGGTGTGCCTCATCAGCTGCTACCAGAGTCCTGCAAGAGACAGACCCCTAGCTGATTGGAGGGTTCAATGCCAGGGGGTCAGGGTCTGGTGCATGCATGATATACCATCACAGTCTCACAGCAGTTCGTAAAACATTGGCTTCGTGCTGAGCGACATGAGGAAAAGTTTGTTTGTCCCTCCTGTTGTTATTAAATGTGCTATATATAACGCTTATAAAACCAGATCCTCGTCTCACCAACTGTCCAATTCTAACCCTCATAGCAGGCTGACAAGTCCCTTTGGTTAAACTCATGTTGATACTAAATGTGCTATGCACATAAAGTTGACTTATGTATTACAAAGTCATATTCACCGCTTCATTGACTGGATTAAAACCTCGCAATGGTGGATGGGACCGGTTGTTATTACAGTCTGAGTCACCGCAGCCCTCAGTGGGCAAAAGAGGACTGAGTTCATGGGACCGGTTGTTGTTTCGGTCTGATTGGCAGTGGTTCTCATCGGTAGAAGAGTTGGGAGTGGTGGGTCATGGGACCGGTTGTTGTTTTAGTCTGAGATGCAGTGGTTCTGTGTGCGTCAGACTCTCAGTATGTATAGCTACCACAGATAGCCAGTAGAGGCGCTAGTGGACCAGGAGACTAATGTTAAACACCAATGAACAAGATGGGCTTCAGCCAAGCCTCAGTAATAGTGTAGAGGTATTTGCTGCTACTGGGACAGGCGACGAAACAAAAACTGACAAACAACTGATTCCAGAGAATCAACTCTTGACTCTTCGGTCAAACCGTCGTCTCTAAAAAGCAACCAGAATTTTTCGAAAAGATTTTTAGAACCATAAAAGTATTTTTTTTCCAACTCTGTTGTCAACAGGCTTGTTGAAATGTTCTTAATTATAAGTAAATGGGTTCTAATGCATCATCACTCTACTTACATGAAGATGAAAGATATATAAATATAAATATGACTTTATTGATCCCTGAGAGGAAATCAATGTTACAGCAGTCAGAAAAAAATATAATGAATGAAATACATAGAGAAAGTAAAATGAGAGTTTAAAAAATAGAAATTGTGACATTAAAAAAGCTATGCACAACATCATCACGATTATAAAAGTGAGATGTGTAAATATAAATTCACATGAATATTAATATTTGACCTAGATGCAAATTGTGTTTATAAAAAGTGTACCGGCTAAAACTGTTGCCCCACGTGTTGCACCGGAATGTGGGAGAGTTGTATTTCCTAGTTGGACTCCAATGCAGAAAAAAAAGTTTTGTAGAACCCCTTCCTTGCAGCTTTAAAGAAGAACATATTTAACATAATCAGAATTTATGTGTGTGTGTGTCCATAAGAAACCAAGGTTACAGCTCTATCCTGCTTATAGATTAGCCAATGATCTGCTGTAACATCGATAAGCAGCAAGACACGCGAGGGCATTGGACTCAATTATTCATCACTATACTCTTTTGTCCACAGATAGCAGATCAATAGCAGCTATAATCAGCTTTCAGATGAAGAAAGGTAGTACAGCACATTACATCTAATGTTTCCGCTCCACATGTTCATGTGAGTGGAGAAGCAAGTAGAGGCTGGAATCTCAGAACACACCAGAAAACTCAGTTGTTGGTTCAATGAAAAAATGTAGGGAAACATTATGAGAATTCTACCATTAACATTCATGCTGAGGGTTTAGCTTAAAAGTTATGATTTACAAGTAAGAATATGAAGCCCCTTTTGGACAATTAAATGAATGTAGTATTTGCACCCAGCATAGTTGAATATGCTACTTTATTTAGCAAGAGTTAGCAGAATGGTGGATGAACGGGTTGAATATGGGACCCATGATTATAATGTTCAAATGCAGTTTGTTGGTTAGGTTAGGGCAACAAAACGACTTGGTCATGTTTTGGCAACAAAACAACTTGGATAGGTTTATACACAGCCTATAGTCTGCAGAGTATCTAGGTTGGTTGCAAATAGCATTGTTGGCAACCGACACCTGGGTGCTCTGCATATACAGTAGAACCGGGTGTAAATAGCTGTATTGACTTTTACAAAAAAGTATAGTTGGCTTTTGACACTTGAGTGCAAGCAGCATCTGCCTTTAATGAATGCATTGAAATATAAATGTTATGTTTGTCATGGTGGTTATGTCAGCAGGTTAGCATGCATAAAGTATAGCTGGTAGCTCAGGCTGATAGGAATTTTGTGCATCTTTGAGAGATATGTTATTATCAACCAAAGCAATTTTGACCTGTTGGTGGCGCTGAAATTTCCAGGGGATCACAAAGGTCACGATCACTCACTCAGCCTGCTCACTATAGAGTTCACTATATCAGCAGCTTGCCATTTTGTGGTGCTGTATGTCTGTTGCTTCAGAAATGTATCCTAAACTTTGGAAATGATCAGCAATGTCACTCTTTGAAGTCAATGGTTATTTTTAATGTGTTTTTGGTTACATGTGTGAAATAAGGTCTGTAGCTCACACATGCTTAAGAGATTTGAGAGGTTTGTTCCACGATATAAAAGACATCAGTAGACACCCCTCTCGGGAATTTTGAATCTTTTACATGTCTCTTCTACAAAAAGTCCAGTGACTGCCCGACTAGTCCGTCTTTAAAGCCTTGTGATCATGTGACATTGAACTTTGTTTAAAGCTCTTCTGGCAATAGCATTAAGCCATTAAAAACCTTTTTTTTTTTCACCACATCGGCAATGACAGCACACCACTTTATTCTTCCATTCCATTTCATAATGGAAGCGTTGCAAACTATATCTATATATACACTCAACAAAAATATAAACGCAACACTTTTGTTTTTGCTCCCATTTTTCATGAGATGGACTTAAAGATCTAAAATTCATTCCAGATACACAATATTACCATTTCTCTCAAACATTGTTCACAAATCTGTCTAAATGTGTGATAGTGAGCACTTCTGCTTTGCTGAGATAATCCATCCCACCTCACAGGTGTGCCACATCAAGATGCTGATCTGACATCATGATTAGTGCACACGTGTACCTTAGACTGTCCACAATAAAAGGCCACTCTGAAATGTGCATTTTTTTGCTTTATTGGGGGTCTGGGGACTCAGAACCAGTCAGTATCTGGTGTGACCACCATTTGCCTCGTGCAGTGCAACACATCTTCTTCGCATAGAGTTTATCAGATTGTCAATTGTGGCCTGTGGAATGTTGGTCCACTCCTCTTCAATGGCTGTGCGAAGTTGCTGGATATTAGTGGGAACTGTATACGCCGGTCAAGCACATCCCAAACATGCTCAATGGGTGACATGTCCGGTGAGTATGCTGGCCATGCAAGAACTGGGACATTTTCAGCTTCCAAGAATTGTGTACAGATCCTTGCAACACGGGGCCGTGCATTTTCTTGCTGAAACATGAGGTGATGTTCATGGATGTATGGCACAACAATGGGCCTCAGGATCTCATCACGGTATCTCTGTGCATTCAAAATGCCATCAATAAAATGCACCTGTGTTCTTCGTCCATAACAGATGCCTGCCCATACCATAACCCAACCACCACCATGGGCCACTCGATCCACAACATTGACATCAGCAAAGCGCTCACCCACGCGACGCCACACACGCTGTCTGCCGTCTGCCCTGAACAATGTAAACCGAGATTCATCCGTGAAGAGAACACCTCTCCAACGTGCCAGACGCCATCGAATGTGAGCATTTGCCCACTCAAGTCTGTTACGGCGACGATCTGGAGTCAGGTCAAGACCCCGATGAGGACGACGAGCATGCAGTTGAGCTTCCCTGAGACGGTTTCTGACAGTTTGTGCAGAAATTGTTTGGTTATGCAAACCAATTGTTTCAGCAGCTGTCTGAGTGGCTGGTCTCAGACGATCTTGGAGGTGAACCTGCTGGATGTGGAGGTCCTGGGCTGGTGTGGTTACACGTGGTCTGCGGTTGTGAGGCCGGTTGGATGTACTGCCATATTCTCTGAAACGCCTTTGGAGACGGCTTATGGTGGATAAATAAACATTCAATGCACGAGCAACAGATCTGGTTGACATTCCTGCTGTCAGCATGCTAATTGCACGCTCCCTCAATGCTTGTGGCATCTGTGGCATTTTGCTGTGAGACAAAACTGCACATTTCAGAGTGGCCTTTTATTGTGGGCAGTATAAGGTACACCTGTGCACTAATCATGATGTCAGATCAGCATCTTGATGTGGCACACCTGTGAGGTGGGATGGATTATCTCAGCAAAGCAGAAGTGCTCACTATCACACATTTAGACAGATTTGTGAACAATGTTTGAGAGAAATGGTAATATTGTGTATCTGGAATGAATTTTAGATCTTTAAGTCCATCTCATGAAAAATGGGAGCAAAAACAAAAGTGTTGCGTTTATATTTTTGTTGATGTATATATATATATATATATATATATATATATATATATATATATATATATATATATATATATATATATCATTAGGCTACATTAGTTTATATATATATATATATATATATATATATATATATATATATATACACACACATAAAGGAGTATATATCTAAATATATACACATACACATACTGTATGTGTTCATATTGCGTAATGATAATGCCATTGATGTAGCATGTTTAGGAGAATATTCCCCATCTTGGTCTTGATAAATAGATGTTTTTAATCTTACCAACATTTTGACATTTAGCCCTCGATTCTGCCCAAAGCTTCCCAGACGTCTTCGGCCCAGACAAGCATGTTAATAATTTTACTTGTCGGCCCAACATTTCCTCAGGCACAGGGAACTTAATCCTATATATACCATCCTGATAGCTCTGCAGCCTTCCCTCCCTCTCTGCACTATTTTCCACTAGATTGGGCAAAGTCTCCTCTCTATAAGCTGATGATCCGTTCGCTTAATAAAACTCCAGAGAATGATACTTGGGCCGTAGTTAAGCTTCTTAACCGAGATCCCTGTTTGCAAGCAAAATGTAGAATATGTCATTGCTGTTCATAGTTTTGAGGGGTAAAACTCCTCGGTGAGGTCTAAATTCCACGGATTGTTTTGTTCTGTACATATTCAGGATTTGAATGTTGATATAATCCGGTTCAAGCGATGAAGATGAGCTGACAATGACCCAACTGTCTCTTCATGTTGTGTAATGTACAGTTTTTACTACTCGTAGCTGAGGCAAGCACAAATGCCTTAAATAGTAACTTTGGTATTTTTCAATCCTTTTTTCTCATGTGTTTGTGTCTAAATGGCAAATGTGAATGGTTTAAAATTGGTTGAGTATTGAGGGAGAATGCTAAACGTGCTGTATTCCCTCTGGACTACCCCTCACTATCCATGTACGTCCACTAAAAGTGCTTGTTTTCGCCACTGACAGGCTCAGATTGTCATTATAAGTGTCTGACAACATTTTGGAAAGAGCCCAACAGAGGAATAAAACCAGTTTCCCTAGATCCGTTCTGTTTGTTACTGTGTCTAATCAGATCTCATTTTGAAACTTACATTTACATTTAGGTCATTTAGCAGATGCTTTTGTCCAAAGTGACTTACAATAAGTACATTTGTATAAAGAAAGAAACCAGAACATATCATTGCTGATAAAGTAAGAGCGAAAAAGTAGAAACAAGTGTTAGATCCTCGTCTGAGTAAAGTAGTAACTGTTCAGCAAGGATACCTTAAGAACAACAGTGCTATGATCAAAGTGCTATAGGTAAGAACATAGAAGTGCGTCTTGTTCGGAAGATGGCAAATGACTCTGCTGTCCTGACATTGGTCAGGAGTTCGTTCCACCACTGAGGACCAGAACAGAGAAGAGTCTGGACTTTGCTGAGCGACATTTGTTTGATTTCAGCGATGGTGGTACCAGCCGGCCAGCTGAAATCTGGTAGATAACACTAAGCCACACTTTCTGTGCTCCAAATCTGACAACATCCGCTCTCCTCGCGCCTACTGCCACTCACATTTACCCTGATGTCTACCGTTGACATGTCACATGACACAATAACGTCATTCTGCATGAGTTTCTGTTTATTGCAAGGAGAGTTTGTATTTTTGATATTTGTTCTTCAACATGCCTGTTGGCTTTCAGTCAAATGAGACCTTTTTGGGACTATTGAGGTTTCGGAGTAATGGGTGGTCCTTGGCTCGGTGCAAGGCATCACACCACAAGGCATTTATGCACCGAATACGAAACCTAATACAAAATACTAGAAATACTGGGGATAGCTCAGGAGGTAGAGCAGCTAGCTGGCGACCCGTGATTGCTGATTCGATCCCCGGCCTGGTTCCCTGAGCAAGACACCTCACGCTAATTGCTCCTGACGAGCTGGCTGTTGCCCTGTGTGGTTGACTCCGCCGTCGGTGTGTGTGAGGCCATTTGCCATTTAATATGTAAGCGTTATGGTCAGAATAGAAGTACTCCGTTCTCACGCTACTCAAGCAAAAACCAAGTCTACAACTTACTGTGTTTGTCAATCACTGGATAACTGCCAACAGAGCTATGCAACTTATCCCAATCAAGCTGGACTATACTGTATGGTTATCATTAAGCAAAATTTACAAAAGTCTCATAATATGAGACTTGAGCAGGCTTCTCAAGTGATCAGGCCATTGAAGCATTTTGGATGGATGTCGATGTATGTTGTTTTGAGTGGTGGCTTAGTAGCAAATTAATTTCCCCATGGGGATTATTAAAGTACAATCAATCAATCAATCAATTAAAGATGCTGAGGAAACCAGTGTTTTCAGGAATTAGCACTTGGTGCCCTTCGGTTTTTCTCTCTCTCTGCTTTTTTCCAATGCTAGCGTCGAGACAGCATTTTGTGAAGTGACGCTGCTAAAGGATAATACAAGAAGTTGCATGGGACTGCCACTCCTTTCTGGCCTCATGGATGTGCACTCTGGCCTGAGCAGGAAAGGAAGGACGTCCGCTTCCTTCAAACCTCCAGTTGTTGAGGAGATTTGATTCCACCTTGGATTAGCCAGCAAACCTGGCTTGCAGTGAAGTACATTGTTCTTCAAGTTATGAACATTCTTCAACTTCTGCATGAAGGTAAGGGAATTCATGTGAGGCCTTTTTGCACTGTGACTGATTTAATTAATTGTAGCGGATTAATTCCAGGCAATTTACTGATTAATTTAAAAACTGGATTTTCGTGTGTGTGTGTGTGTGTGTGTGTGAGAGAGAGAGAGAGAGAGAGAGAGAGAGAGAGAGAGAGAGCCTGTCATCCTAAAGCAGGGGTCTCCAACAGGGGGCTCGCGAGCCACCGGTAGCTCGCAGGCCCTCAATAAGTAGCTCGTCAAGCAAATCCAAAATATAAAAAATTAAAAGAAAAAAAATAAAAATAATCTACCCTACTCATAAACAAAACCTCACTCATAGCGAACTCTATCTATTCTACTTACTACAACTCTAGATCTAGCTAAACCCCCCCCCCCCTTCCTTCCCCCACCCCACAGTGAATATCGACCAATCACGTTTGAGTAACAGTAACGCAAGCCGGCGGCTAATGCTAATATTTCCGAGCCGAACGTGAACGCAATTAACGAAGAAATGTGGATTTCATTTTGACGTGACTGAAGCTAACATACAAGATAAAGTTTATCTTGATAAACAATGAGTGAGGCAGGGCCATCGAAGAAAAAACAGAAGGCGTACCATTTCCATCAATAGTGGGAGACTGGGAGACTGACTATTTCTTCACAAGTGTAAAAGACAGATGTGTGTGCTTGATTTGCGGGACGAGCGTTGCCATTGGGAAGAAAAGCAATGTGGAGCGACACTTCACCACGCTTCATAAGAAGTTTGACTGTGATGTTCCTTCTGGCAGCAGCCTGCGGTCAGCTAAGGTGAGCGAGCTGAAAGTGGGATTACAACGGCAGCAATCGTTGTTCACGAAACCAGTGAAGGGAGCTGAGGCTGCAACCGAAGCGTCATTCAAAGTGGCCCATCATTTAGCAAAGAAAAAAAAACCCTTTACAGATGGGGGTTTTGTCAAGAATGCAATGACTCTCGTGGCTGATTCTTTGTTCAAAGATCACAAAAATGGCCCTGAAATCCTGTCTGCTATATCAGAGGTGCAGTTAGGCGCGAATACCATGGCAAGGAGAGTTTCTGCGCTCTCAGAGGACGCAAAGGGGCAGTTGGAACATGACATAGGTACGTGCAAATGGTTTTCAATTCAGTGTGATGAATCAGTGGACTCAAGTGACACTGCTCAGTTGGCGGTTTTCATTAGAATGGTGTTTGAAGACTTCTCCGTTAAAGAGGAATTTCTCACGTTGCTACCTTTGAAAACAACAACCAGAGGCCTGGACATTTCCAACGTAGTGAAGAACTACTTTGCCGAAAAGAATGTGCCATTAGAAAAATTGGTGTCAATAACAACTGATGGAAGCCCGGCCCTGCACGGTGGTGTAGTGGGTAGCACTCTCGCCTCAGAGCAAGAGGGTCCTGGGTTCGATTTCCGGGTTCCTTCTGTGTGGAGTTTGCATCTTCTCCCCGTGTAAGCGTGGGTTCTCTCCGGGTTCTCCGGCTTCCTCCCACAGTCCAAAGACATGCAGGATGGGGATAGGTTCATTGGTGACTCTAAATGTCCCGTAGGTGTGAATGTGAGCGTCTGTCTCTACATGTTGGTCCTGCGATAGACTGGCGGCCTGTCCAGGGTGTACCCTGCCTTCGCCCAATGACAGCTGGGATCGGCTCCAGCCCCCCCGTGACCCTAAATACAGGATAAGCGGTAGAAAATGGATGGATGGATGAATGGATGCCCGGCCATGACAGGGAGGCATAATGGCTTCATTGCAAAATGCAAAGCAGACCCGGATTTTCCTTGTTTTTTGAACTATCATTGCATCATCCACCAACAGTCCATTTGTGCCAAAGTCATGGCGTTTGATCATGTCATGACACCTGTCATAAAGATAATAAATTCTATTCGAGCAAAGGCCAAACAACATCGAAGTTTCAAGTTATTTTTGGAGGAACTGTCATCAGAATATGGCGATCTTTTGCTGCATACAGAAATGAGATGGCTAAGCAGAGGAAAAGTCCTGCATCGATTTTTAGCACTTCTGACAGAGATCAAAGCTTTCATGGAAGCAAGAAATGAGGATACAACTCTGCTGTCTGACACTGAATGGCTACTGGACCTGGCATTTCTAGCAGATGTGACAGAGAAATTAAACAACCTGAACTGTGAATTGCAAGGCAAGGGGAAGACAATCAGTGACATGATTAGTGCTGTCAAGGCTTTCAAGGCAAAACTGGGCCTGTTTCTCCAACAACTGAAGAAAAGGAAGATGCAGCACTTCCCCTCTGTGCACAAAATGCTGGAAGAAAATTCTGCTGCATCTGGGGCCATGGACATCCAGAAATACATAGACCTCTTGACCAGGCTGGGTGAGGAGTTTGAGAGCAGATTCACAGACTTTGTGAGGCTGGAGCCCTGTGCCACATTTATTTCAAACCCCTTCATGGATGTGGACATATCTGACATTTCTGAACAGATGGGTGAGGTGTTCAGTCTCAGTGCTGTTGATTTGGAGATGGAAATTCTCAGTCTGCAAAATGACATCCAGTTGAAGTCACATAAGTCTGCTGCTGATTTCTGGAAGCTTGTGGATGCAAAGAAGTACCCCAGCATTAGCACAGGAGCCATGAAATGTGCTACCCTGTTTGGCTCAACATACCTGTGCGAATCTGCCTTTTCTGACATGAACTTTATCAAGTCCAAGTTCCGAACTTGTCTCACTGATGCCCACCTGGATGACTGCATCAGAGTGAACCTCTCAGGATACACACCAGATTACAATGCCCTGATCGACAGCATGCAGTGTCAGAAATCTCATTAAAGGTAAGGATATAATAATATTAAAATGTGCTAATATACACTGCAAAAACAAAACAAAAATAAGGGGAGTAGAAGTAGCTCGCGACTTGTTTTATTTTTTGAAAGTAGCTCTCATCCTAAAAAAGGTTGGAGACCCCTGTCCTAAAGTGTCTTAACATTTCATGGCAGCATGTGATCACAGAAGTGCATTATGTGTATTTGGTCGTCCGACTGGCTGCACTCTCTGGGTTGCAACAACCTTGCTATTGCTTTATGTGACATTTTATTTGGTTATTGGTTATTTGATGTTGTATTTTCTATCGCGTATGCGATGGTTTTACTGTTTACTGATTTGGGCTGCTTTTGACTGAAGTGGGTGGGTTTTAACTTGTGTCTGGACTGGAAACTGTCAATCTGATCTGGCAACACTGCATGTGGGAGAACAATTGGGTGGGAAGGCAGGGAGAGATGGCAGGAGAGTTTAAAGCCTACATATGTATTATCCTTTATCAGTATGATATCATTTACATCATACATAATATATAATTTACATTGTAATTTGCACCATGAGCCTTTTATTTAGCAATTAGCAGCTACCTAGCCCTCATAACGCACATGAGATAATGTTAGTGGTCTCCTCAGCACACAGTTAGACTGATATTGGGGCAGGCTACTGTGACAAAGCACACATTTGTATTAGACAATAGATTATTGGATTTGTTAGGCTATTTTATCAGCTCACCTTGATTGATTGTCATCAGAGAGTGTTAAGAAATGACAATAATAAGGATCTTCGCATCAGTGGGCTCCTTTTTTTCACAGGCAACTGTGACGTATCAGGTACATGGTTTTCAGCGTACAATGCTCAGATAATACTGCCTTGATGACGTTGTAGGCAGATGTTACAGCTGCTAGACATCAACAGAAAATGAACGGGAGAAATGTTTTATGTTGGCGTGACATTTCGTCTGTGTGTGTGACAGCGTGAGATTGATTGTGAAAGTTGGGTGTCACGCTAGGAGCGTGAGAGTTGGTAAACCTGCAGTATCCCTTTTTTTATGTCTCTTTGTTTTCAGTCTAATGTCTAATTTCATGTCCACTACTTCCAATAAGTTTGATGACATAATTAAAACAAATACCACATTATGTTAACCAAGTACAAGCTGTTTGCCTCGTTTCCCCAATCAGCAAATATCTGAGATTATTGGCATGTATTGACTTTATATTGGCTGAGGCCAGTTGGCTTGGTGCAAAACACCACCGAGTGCTTTGAGGCATATTACACTAACACACGACATCTGATACATGGCTCCTACACTTGAATTAGGCTTAGAGCTAATCTGTTGAATATACTTTGACCATATTCAGTTAAAAACAATATTTATAGCACTGTGCGTCTTTGCTTATATTGAAAATGATGATATGATCCAATGTCAACTTTACAGCTAAGTGTTAAAGAGTCTTATTACATTGGTAGCGACGGTTGCACCATCTGTTAGAATGACAAAAATACTGGACCTCAAAATGAAAATGATTTCTGTGACTCATGCACATCTGGCCATGAAAACTAAGAACAAATATGAAATGGCTGAATAACAGCTAGATGATGAATGGTGCAGAAATTAATGTGGGGGCGGCATTCATCAGTTGTAAATGACATCTACCACGGTAACACGTTGTGCATGTTGATAGTCCTACGATATCATGCCTTGATGGGGAGTAATAGTGCTCCAGGAGTGCTAACGAGAAGCAAACTTGCATGTGGCTGAATTTCACACAAAGTCATTGCAAATATGGCGATAGGCAGAAATTCACTTCATTCATGAAAATACCATTATTTTTTTCAATGATCAGCTGAGGAAACACATTCAATTACATCTTAATGTCAAAATCTGTTAAATATAAATTACGTGTCTAAAAATGACAAACTGTCCATTTCAAGCAGATTTTTTTCTTTCCGCGATCAAGATTACAAAAGTTTTGTTAGGCAGTTTTTCACCAGTTGCTCCTCAAGCAGCGCCTCCATGAGGGCAGTGAAGTCGGTTACATCTGCCAGCCTCAAGTTGGTAAATGGGATCACCATTTCAAAATTTCAGACAAATTAATATAATTTAAGTGAGGAACATTTTCACAGGTTTATTCTACTCTACCTTGTCTTTGGCTGTCTATGTCTATCTAAGTTCTTTCCAAAGCCACTAGACTCCAACGCAGCAAAAACTAAAATGTTGCTTCACAGAACACAGGATTTGCTGGTCTAACAATTCCTCAGTCAGCTTTTGTGTGTTATTGCAGCACAATCTCATGTAAGGGTTAGGGTTATGGAGGAGTGATGGGTGGATCTGACAAACACAAGCAGCAGAGCAGCACCCCGAGCGGAAACCTTGGATCTGGATCCATCTGGATTGTGGTGTGAAGCTGTTAACAAAGTTAGCTTCAAGATTTAAGGTGAACTTGACAACTAAGTCATCTTAGTAGCTAACTGCATTGGTAGCTATGGTAGCAAGGTCGTGGTATCAAAACCATGGTAGCGACCTGTCAATCACAAGGTAGTCCTGCCCAGAAGCACACCCTGCTTGTGAATTTAAATGGACCATAATTGACTAAAAAAGTAAAAAAGTAAATAACTTGCTGTAATGAAGAAAACTTGAAACTAGAGACTGAGAACATAAACTCATGTTTATTTCTACTGAGGAGGGTGACTTTCTCATAGACTTCTTTTTGCAACCAGAGAGAGAACCGGAGGTTGCCGCATGGTCATGACTCGTTGGCATAGGTGGTAAGTAAGAAAGTAGAAATACTTTGTTACTGCAATTGGTTTTACTTAATGTTCAGGTATCTGTACTTTACTTGAGTATCTTTTTTTGTGAACAACTGTTTTATTGGCCTTACTTGAGTATCTTATTCCCGCTCAGGTGCGGCAACAAGAGGAGGCAGACAGATTTGCAAAGGCAGTCTCGAAGTCCAAATAGGGCCAATGGACTAGCTGGGAAAACCTGGAACATCGAAAGCTCAAATGGACGGATCTTTGGGAGATGGAAGGAAGCCAGATCAGCTTCATCATCAGAGCCACCTATGATGGTCTTCCCACACCCAGGAACCTAAACCAATATTTTGGTGAAGAGTCTTCTTGTACGCTGTGTCAAACCCCTGCAACACTGAGGCACATCATCACCGGTTGCAAAACCAGTTTGTCCCAAGGCCGCTGTACTTGGAGACACAACCAGGTCCTACGACAACTGGAGATCACCCTGGAAGGAAGGAGAACTACCAACAACACCTCCCTCCCCCAATGCCTAGGCACACAAACACCACCCATTTGTGACAGCAGGACAACTCCCAGCAAAGCCATCTGCAAGAGTGGAAGCAACCCTCCTAGACACTGCCAGGACTGGAGAATGCAGGTTGACTTAGACCAGACACTCACTTTTCCGCCTGAGATCATTACAGCTAACCTCAGGCCAGACCTGGTCTTGTGGTCAACATCTCAGAAGTCGCTTTTCATACTGCACCATGGGAAGCTGCATTTGGTGAAGCATAAGAGCGTAAGCGACTGAAGTACCCTGACATAGCAACCGAGGCTGAATAACGTGGCTGGTGTGCCCAGGTGCTTCCGGTTGAGGTTGGGTGTAGAGGATTTGTTGCCACGTCCACAACCTATCTTCTTAAGGGAATGGGAGTGCGAGGACAGGCCTTCCGACAAGCCGTCAAATCACTGTCAGATGCTGCCGAACGAAGCAGCAGCTGGCTATGGATCAAGAGAAAGGACCCCAACCGGGCTGCAAAATGACCATCAAGGGGTAAAAACAGAGGGGGGCACGTCTGGGACGCCAGGTGTCGCCATTGAGCCCTTTGGAGGTGTCGTGGGCCTTTCAACAAAAAAACAATGAAGGAGGGTGCCCACCTGAAAGCTGTGAAGTGTTTACCCCTTTACCCCCACTTTTAAACCAATTACTGATTATCTAAGGGATGTACTATCTAGTCCTATAAACTCAACATGCCCAACAACTTTTAATCCATACATTTTAAAACAAATACTTTCTACTCTTTACATTTTCAAAACAGGCTCATTTAAACAGGCTTAATTTTAATGCATTTGAGGGCATTTTGATGACCAGGATAAAGGCTGGGATTTCCATTTTACAACCCCATCCTAAACGATGAAAATATTTGTAATTTTTGTAAAAATCATCCAAAACAGTCACCGTCACAGTAAAATAAGTTATTTAAAGCGTTACCTTACAACAAAAACTAAGACAGTCGACCAGGGTTGACCATATCTAGATACAGTGTGAGTAATTAGATTTGCAACCAGCACCAAGTCTGCATTTGTTGATGAAGGTTTTCTTCAGTCTCCACAACTCAACATTACAGATGACAAAAACGTCGCGTAAGAAATAAAATGGAAAAAGAAATGTTTAGAGAGATACACCCCAGTAGTTTAATTCTCAAATATGGGAAATTAGTTACATGTTATAAAAATAATAATTTTGCTGGGTTTTTGCTTTTTCTTAGTCAGCCACTATATTTAACTTCAAGCATCCAGTGAAACCAAACGTTCTGTACCGTTAACCCTTTTGTTGAATGGCAGTCCGATGTTTCGGTCTCCTCTCCTGCACCTGAATTCACCTGACAAAAGCGAATAAAGAGCTCCCTCCCCTCGGGTCACTTTATCTTTCTTACTTTTAATTGGGCCACTCGATCAAAGAGAGACGTCTTCCCAATGAAACACTGTGTCATTTTCATTTTCTCTCATTAGCTTTTAAATTACTAAGCAGTCCTCCGATGGGAGACCAGTCATTTTTTGAGATGGAAATGAATGAGCAGCTCGGGGCAAAGGGAGGAAAAACAGACACAGCAGGGCTCTGCAGCTGCTGCATGCCTACTGATATCCACGCGGGATATGGAAGGACTCTGACCTTTGACCTCTCACATGGGAAACGCTGCGTTTGAGAGATAAGTCTTGACTCTTCACAGTTGCTCAGTGGGCTTTTAGCACTTCATGAGCACAATTGGCAGTGAGGGTCTTGTTCAAGAACACTTGACACAAAATACTTGATATATATTTTAGAGATTATGTTCACTGGCACCATTCTCCAATCCATGAATTGTAACAGTAATGTCACGTAATCATTAAAGGGCAACCTGGAAAATATGACCCGTCGTTCAGGTCCTTGTATAAATTCTAACTGCCACAATCAAATATTGTTCGAAATAATATACTGCTATGAAAGTATGAACATGTCCTTTGATTTAAAAAAACATGTAGTACATTCCCTAAAAAACAGTTTCAAATGTTCAATGACTCATCCCAAGATTGTTACCGTTAAGGTTTGTGAAGTGAAAACACAGTAAAGTGGTTAAAGTAATAAAACCAAAACACAGATGACTCCTGGACTATGGCCCCACCCATAACCAACCCTGCTTTCTGGTCTGTTTGACTCTAAATGGACTATAATTTACTAAATGTACATCATGGTGTATTGAAGAAGACTTGAAACTAGAGATTGAGACCATAAACTCATGTTTACAATGTTTAATGAGGTAGTAAATCTAGTGAGAAGGTCGTTTTCTCATAGACTTTGATGTAATCAGACTTCTTTTTACAACCAGAGAAGTCGCCCCCTGATGGCCAGTGTGAAGGTTGCCACCTGGTTGGATATAAGTAGGCAAAAAAGTTGCATCATTTCAACAAATTGTGGTGTAATAAATTCAAGGGAAACTTCCAACATTCTGCATGTATTGCCCGTGCTGCAGTGACACAGAGCCGGTTAGAAAGAGATTTTTCCGTTCATCCCTACGTCGTGCTCCTGATCTAAGATGGTCCAGGAGGTTTAAAGCCGACAGTCCTCTGTAGTTCCGTATCCTGCTGAAGTCTGCACACTTTTAAGCAGCGAAATTATTTAGTGGATTTGATTAAAATCTCTCTGGTGACTTTACAATGCTCAAATATTCAATTTCACTGAGGAATATGTCACAGTGCAGAAGCTAATGATACATTAGCCTCCATTTCACTGGGACTTTTTAATCTGTTATCAAACCTACACCGTGGAAGCGAGCTCGGTTGTAAAGTGAGACTTCCCGTTCTACATTCAGTCACATTAACAAAACCAGAATACATTTAAACATTTAATTTCAAACAACCTGTTCTGTCATTTTCCTTCTACAGTGAGCATGCAATGCCAAAATATTCCATGTGGTTCCAGCTTGTATGGCGACCTGGGCAACACCTCCTGAAGCATGATTTCACACAACCCAGGGGAAAAAAAACAATATGTCTGTGATATATTCACAGCATTATGAATGCATAGTGTTTATTTGGTAGTGTGACTGATTTGACTAACTGCATTAGTGCTGTACAAAGGTAGAGGTGTGCTGTTTGATAGATTAGATCATATATTCCTATAATAACCTGGATTATTAATGAAGGAATTTACAACCATATCAATATAAGCAAACGTACATTTTTAAAAACACGTTTCTGCCAGTAGAAATGTCCCAGTGAATGAGCAGTGAAGTCCATTAACAACTGCGTCGACTGATCTGTACACAGAATACTTTAAAAATACAGAAATACAGTTCATTTTTGACATTAAGATCATGCTCATGTTCCTTCTAAGTCTTAATGTACATAGGATAATCATTTCCTTCTGTCTTAATGTCAACATATATTTGCTAACGATTAGTTGCATATGAATATACATTTATGATCCAGAACCATCCTGTCATTGCTTATGGATTTGTGCTCCTGCTTTCCTCATGAAATCTTTATTTCTCTTTTTAATGTTTAAATTTCCCTGTTTTTTCGCTGCATTAGTGAGTTTGCTATAACCATGTGTGTATTCATTGCTGCTGTTTACATTGTCTCTGGTCACACAAGCAGCTGGGAACTCATTTGCAGTTGTACAAATATTTGTCGATCTTTGTTTCTGCCCTGCGGCCGTGTTGGCTTTTTATTCCGTCATATTGATACGATCCATATTAATGGATGGTTCCGTTTAAGTTCTTGTTATAATAGACATCATTACTCATGATTAATTGCCATCAACAATCCAAACTGAATAACAGGTAGACAGGTATGACGATCCTGTTGCGAGGCCCAACTTGCCACCAGGACACACGTTCTTGCTTGTTTTCACATTAGCCAATCCTCTGTCCTCGTCACCTCGCTTTTTTTTCATACAGATGTAATCAATAATTTTTCATGATATGTCCTGTTAATTTTTCAGATCAAATTATTAATTCAGGAGCATAACTGAGTAATCCAAGAGAACAATTTATTAATGTATTGTCATAAATTAGTATGACAGTGGTGTTGGGCTTCGTAAGCAAGCAACGTTTTTTTTCACATCGAAAACAAAACCAACAAAGACAATGTGACTTAAAAAGAAAAAGCATTGAATTGGTTTTCTTAAGCCTTAGTGTAGGGCTTGACATATACATGACCCAAAAATGTGAAATATTTGATGAAATTTGATGAAATGTTCAAATGGATTGTCCCAGGCGAAGACTATACCAGGATCCCCTTGACCCAGAGCAGCGCCAGTCTGAGGTCAACTGTTGTGTAGCCTTTAATCTACTGTTAGCGATTTATTGAGTTTCCATTCAAATGCCGACCTCAGCAAGTCAACAAAACTTTTCATAGATCTTGAATATAGCTTTCATTCTTTTCCCTTCATGGAAATGATGGTTTTTACTTTTCACCCAGAATTGGATAAAGTGCACTTTAGAAAGCGAAACAAAGACGTTACAGGACATTAATTTATCATCTCCTTCCTCCTGAAAAGCAGAGAAAGGAGCTCTGCAGAGACGAGGCCCTGGGCCCCTCAGCTGGAATGCTGCAATGTGTGGGTGTTGATTTTCTTTTCTTTTTTTTTTTTTTTAAGAAAGCGTCTCCCAAGACGCCTTCCACTGAGAGAGGCTGAGGATGAGTCAGCGTGTCCTCACAGCGCACAATTGAAGTCAAGCAATAGGACTCTCCACAGGAAAATGGGGAAAGCACGAACCTCTTATTCTATTTCAGTGACGCGATTGTGAAACCTGGCACTCTCCTCACACTTTATCAGCCCTTTGCTTGACACCCAACAGCCTTTATTTAGCTCTCAAAGTTCCCAACATGTAAAAACCCTTTTCCTGCATCAACCTACTTTTCCTTTCTTCGTGCCCTGCTGGTTGGATTGACGGGATATGAGTCCAGTTGTTCAGGGCATTGGCAGTCAATTAAACCGAAGGGGAGCAGGTACGTCAGATACTCTAATTAGATTCAGCTGGGAAGCTTTTACCTTGGTGACTTACAAACAACCTTACCTGTCAAATCACAAACTCAAATTTTACACAAATGCCAGCTGCTAAACGGACATCTTGATGGAAATGAAAGCACGCATGTCAGTCAGTGTGTCAGACAAAAGGAAAATACTGAAGCCAATTAGTCTTCAGGCAGAAAATAAATGAATGAAATTAGTGATTTTAGCACTTAAGTCAGAGACGACACAGGATGCAAGACCTGATATCTTCAACCTATAGTTTCACTTAAGTCTTTGTGACTTCTTAAGAACTCTGTTCAATAGTATACCATTTGTTTCGTGGCAGAGCGCAGGATAAGTGATCCCCAAAATCATACCGACACCACTAGAGGTTCAGCTTCAGGCTGCTTTATGTTTCCTGGAGGTAGATCTGGTTTGCAGGGGACATCTTGACGCATGTTGTGGCTACGACTTGTTCATGTGAGTGATGGCTGCTGAACAGACCTGTTCTTACACCACTTTGTTCCACACCATGGGACTATAATCAACCTGTCCAGAACACAGAAGCTGAAACTCTATCCCTGTTGACAGGAAATAAGATGTTGGCGTAATACGTTTCTGCAAGCAATTTCTTCTTTTTTGGTCTGTTTCTGTTGTTTTGTTTTTCCATTCCGTTATTCCATTCTGTTGTTCTGTTCCGTTTTTTTCTTACCTTGATGGTTACCTTGTATTTGTGATATAAAAAATATTCATTAGGAATAACCCCTTGATATGTGCCTTCTCCTTTTCAAGGGAGTCCCAAAAATATGAAATGGGGCTGATATGAAACATGTTTGTGCATCACAAACATCCTCATTCAACATATCCCTTGTTTTGCGGAAATAATACCAACATTATTTCTTGTTGACTGGGTTGGAAATTCATTGTGCAAAGGGCATCATCATCATCATCATCATCATCAGCATCATCATCATCATCATCATCATCCGCTGTAACCACCTGGTGTACAGGGAACTTGTACCAGCCTACCACAACACCTAACTATGAGTTTCTGTTTTTTAAAGAAACAATTTGCAAATTACGTCACCAAAGTGTATCAATGTGTAAATAATAAAATAGGACAGTTTCCTGGAGAACACATTGTAGCCTACCTCATTTATATTAAGTCCGAGCAGAAATGTAGAAACGTTGTGGTAAGAGGCCATTCAGATCAGTCCATGGTTTATAAAGATTTTGTCTTCTCAGACTGCATGTATTGATTTCATGATGTTGACACTCTGGGTGAGATGGCTGTGTGATGTGAATATTTTGTGCAAAGAGCTCATTGCAGGTTATTGATTGCGCGATGTGGAAGGTTCATTTGTTGTATCCTACTGATAGATGGACACACCTGCACACCACAAGGTCACGGGTTCAGTCGTCCACCGTGTCCCTTTCTGTCACTGTATGTGACATGACGACACACCGTAAAAATAAAACCTCCTTCCCCGTTGGCAGTGATTTAAAAGCTGTGATATGAACCCGATGCTCACCCATATTCCCGCCCCCGTTTCCAGCCGACTGTGCACTCTCTGCGAATCTGTCCACATACATTTTGCTCTGGTTGGAGTCAAACTGTGTCAGAGCCAGCGAGCAGGTGGCTGATTGTCAAACAGATGAAGGCGACGGGCTGTATGGCGATGAAGTGGGAAGAAGGGCTTCGGCAGAAAATAATTAGGGAATTGTAAAAAAACAACAAAAAAAACAACAAAAAAAAGCAAACACTGGTTTTTAAATTCGACCGGGGCATCAATCCTCCACAAACGCTCTCCACACTCCACCAACGGCAGCTTTTCTGTGGATAGAAATCAAAGCAAGAATGGTGGGCGTGAAAATAGTGGATTTAACTTAAGGCAGTGATTATAAATGGAATATTAATGTGGTTGTTTTGACCCTGGATCACTGTCTGCATCTGAAAGTGTCCAATTTTATTTCTTCTCTAACAAGATGCAGATTTGTGTAAACAGCGAAAGCCAACAGATTCATTTCCTCCCGGAGCAGATGGAGATATGAGAGCGACTGTGGGCACAGAGAGGGAAATGACTATTAGAGAATTATCTTTGGTGCATCGGAGGACATCTTAGAATCTGATGAGAGGATAATACCTGCACACAAAGAGACAAGAGCCACGAAAACTTAAAGGTTGAGTAGGTGATTCTATTCAGAAACAAGTTCTGTTGTATTACTTGGAATCCTCATCAAATACACATAACAATGAATAAATTAAATGCTCTGACATTAAATATTTTTAAAAATATCATCTGTTGCCGTGGCAGGAGTGTAAAAATCCTTGCTGCCGATCTCGAGCACTCGTTTGGCGTTCTGAACAGAGGTCTGAACGAAGGGGGCGGGACTTTTCCGGTTGGGCAATGCGTTCAAAGTCTCAGTAGTATTTCCAAATAACCTACTCTGCCTTTGAGTGCTGGAGTCACATGCAAAAACAGCAAGTTTTTACTTTTTAATTGATAAATGTATTTTGTAATAAGAGCTCAAGAATAAAATGTGAACACAACAGACATCAACCTAAAATGACTGCTTCCAAAAGTTGGTTATTGACATATCCAGCAACATTATCATTCATAAGGAGTGTTCACAAGTGGTTAATGATACAAATTTAACCAAAATTAAAATATTTAAAAAAAAACAAGACAACAAAACGACTTGGTTAAAGTGGTGGTTCAGAGTGAAATGCACCCTAGGTAATTTCCACCATGACATCCAGCCAAATACCCCCTCGGAAACATTTTTAGCGATGGTCAGCATTGGTCAAGATCAAGCTTTATTTTTTTTATTTTTATTTATTTAAGATAGGGCGATCAGCCAAATGGCTTAGTAATATCGCGATGGTACATTACATTTGCATTTACATTTAGGTCATTTAGCAGACGCTTTTGTCCAAAGCGACTTACAATAAGTACATTTGTCAAAAGAAGGAAACAAAGAAACCACGACGTATCATTGCCGATAAAGTAAGAGCTAAAAATAGAACAAGGGTTAGGTCCTCATCTGAGTAAAGTAGTACTTCAAGAGCAACAGTGCTAAGATCAGAGTGCTATAGGTATTTTTTTTTTTTTTTTTTGGGGGGGGGGGGGGGGTGTCGAGGGAGGGTGCTAGTGGGTCATGCTATGTAGAGTCAAGGTGAAGTCTGAACAGGTGAGTCTTGAGCCTTTTTCGGAAGATGGCAAATGACTCTGCTGTCCTGACATTGGTCGGGAGTTCGTTCCACCACTGAGGCGCCAGAACAGAGAAGTCTGGACTTTGCTGAGCGACATTTGCTTGATTTCAGCGATGGTGGTACCAGCCGGCCAGCTGAAGTAGAAGAGCGAAGTGCTCGCTTCGGGGCATGAGGTTTGACCAGTGTTTGAAGGTAGAAGGGTGCCGTTCCATTGATGACCCTGAAGGCCAGTGTCATCGTCTTGAATTGGATGCGTGCTGCAACAGGGAGCCAGTGGAGGTCACGGAGGAGGGGGGTCACATGGGAGAATTTGGGTAGATTGAAGATAAGGCGTGCTGCAGCGTTCTGGATACGCTGTAATGGTTTAATCGCAGAGGCCGGGAGTCCGGCCAGGAGAGAGTTGCAGTAGTCAAGGCGGGAGATGACCAGTGCTTGGACCAAGAGCTGCGTTGCATCCTTTGTGAGGAAGGTCCGAATCCTGCGGATATTGTAGAGGGCGAATCTGCAGGATCGGGCCACAGCAGTGATGTTGGGGGTGCAGGATAGTTGGTCATCGAGGATTACACCCAGGTTCCTCGCAGTTGAGGAAGGTAATACTGTGATGCCCTCGACAGTGACCGACAGGTCAATGCGAGGGCAGTCTTTCCCTGGGATGAAGAGGAGTTCGGTTTTGTTCAGGTTGAGCTTGAGGTGATGCGCAGTTGTCCAGACAGAGATGTCAGCCAGACAGTTCGAGATGCGAGTTGCAATGTGAGCGTCAGAGGACGGGGGAAAAGAGAGGAACAGCTGGGTGTCATCTGCATAGCAATGGTAGGAGAATCCATGCGCTGTGATAACAGAACATAGTGAATATCTCGTGATTTCCCCACTAATAATGCATGGAATGTTACCAAACTTCTGCAGTAGTACACATAGGGTCTGTACTCACAAAACGAGGCATTTTAAAGTTTGTAAGTACATCAGTAGTTTATTTAAAACAACACTTGCATGTTTGGCAACATTCCATGCATTATTAATGGGGAAATTTACGAGATATACACTATGTACCATAGCGCTAGTCCTAAGCCATTCGGCTGATAGTGGCTATCTTGACCAATGCTGACCATCGCTAAAAATTTAGCTTTAGTTTTAGCTTTAACGGTACTTGCATGTTTTTGACCCATCCATCACTCAAAACTCCTCCCTAAATATTTGAAGCGTATTTTTAGATATGCCAACAGCGTGTTAGCCATGACAAAATACATTTCCCTCTGTTCTGTGTTTCCTGGGGGAAATATCTGTCTCTTTAGCTGCAACAACAACAACAACAGGAAATACAATAGATCAAATCCACAATACATTCTACCAACCGCCTGCTACATTCACACAATGTGAATTTTAAGTGCAGAAGTTTATTCCTGATCAGAGATGTGGTTATAATTACGAAACAGCTAGTGGACCTTTGAGACTTGTGTGTGAATTTTAAAACAGATTCAATATTCTCTTTACTCCCCATGTGCATTTATATAGTGGTTTAACTGGTAGTTTTGTTTCAAATTAAATGTGCTGTTTTAATGGAGGAGTTTATCATATTAACCTTCAGCCTTGCTGACAGTAATTGTATTTAAAATATGGCCAATGCAGCATTTCTGCAGAAAGGAAATTAAGGGTTACTGTTTTTACTGCCAGACGTGCTGGAATAAAAATTATAGTTTTAACCCTTTAAGATCACATCCCTAATTTAACACCATATTCTGAAAAATTAAAAAAATACAAATCTTCATATTCATATTAAATTCTTAACTGAAAAATCCAATATTTTTGGAGAGCAAAATATGACGTGTGCTTACATCAGCTAGTACAAACCAATAATATCATGATTTCCCTTCTGAAATCAATCAGATCCGTCCGTCAACTTTTCAACCATCAAATTGAATTCCTCCCAACATTATGTCCCGCCTCCAATCCTCTTCACAGTACGAAAGATCTTGAAATGCTGTTGCAGCTGGACAAAAGAAATAAGACAGTCCTCCAGTGTACATGTGTTTTATCTTCTTGTAAAACAGCTGTTGGGGCGCAAAAATTTCAGGAATCCACAGAAGTCTGCGTAGGTATTGGGGCGATGTGGTGGACAGGTTAACAGAACACAGGACTTTCACCAGAATCTGCAACACACATCTTTGTTTTTTAATGCAAACGTGGTGCATTAAGCTGTGTTGCTAGGATGCTGCTGTTGCTATAGTTACTGTGCATGTGTAAACAGTGAATCAGTAGTGTTCCAGACCCGGTGAGGGTGCATCACATACATGGTGAGTGGGGAAACCACATCTGTTGCCATTATTACGGAAGAAAGTTGCATCTCATTGAGCTCAGGCGCCTGCTTCCCTCCAACTCCAGTGTTAAAGGAGAAATCATTTTTGACCCCATTTTTGTTGTCCCCAGGGTCATCCCGACTTATTAGAAGCAAAAAAAACGTTACCTAGCCCGAGATCTGTACCTGCCTGGCAGCCTTCCAGACTTGCTCCAATGCTAACCCATTGGGGCAACTTTTATCTGCTTTCCTGGGCCATAGGAAAATAATTCCTATGCAACACAGGTTGGGTCCGTACGAGACACGACGGCGCTCGTTTAGCTCAAATAGTGTGGCAAAACGACATAAATATGTGTGTTTTTGCATGGAGTTACTCATCTCAAATCACCCAGTAGACATTAGCAGTAGATAGCCAAGCGCCTGTCGTCCCTCCCAGTCACCGCAGAAACAAAAAACGTTTTCCTCGTAGTTTTGACTTTGTATCCATAAAGAAACGACCGAGCTGTGCAGTCGTCATGTCCGTAATAAATCCATGAAGCTGTTATGTCCATATGTATGACTATGTTACAACATAGCAACGATAGCTTCAGCTAGTAACGTGCCGGGCGCTCGTCCATCCCACTCACCACAGAAACGAAAACGTTTTTCTCGTAGATTTTGTATCCATAAAGAAACGATCGAGCAGTGCAGTCATCATGTCCGTAATAAATCCATGAAGCTGTTATGTCCATATGTATGACTATGTTACAACATAGCAACAACTGCTTACAGCTAAACAGTAGCCGGGAGCCAAAACAATGCAAGTCTTGCGCAAGATCCTGTCTGCCATCCTCACTCTGGAGCTGTTTTCAAGCCAGTACAGTGACAAATCTTGGACAGTCCCGCGAGGGTCACTTTGATCTCACTCTGTTGTTGAGAGACTGCAGTCTGCACACGCGACTCCCACTCGTGCTGTCAACACAACTAGCCTACTGACACTGCGCAAGATTTGTTGTCGCTGTAGCAGGTTCAACTGTCACAAAGGCTAAGCAATCTTACTACACTGTAAACCCCAACAGTACTACTAACTTATAAGGACTGAGGGCACAATAATTAAAATCTGTTTAATAGTTGAAACAACTTATAACTAATCAGTGACGTGAACGATTAATCTAGTTTTAATTTTCTGTGGCATAGCATTTATGAGTTAAGTGTTCCCCATCAATGATCGCTTTTGAGTAAACGCTCCGTACACGGACGTCATGACGTCACGACGTTGTGAATCTGCTGCCCTGACAGACGCAAATTTTTTTGTCCAAGATGGCTGCCGTGTGCGAGAGTCCGCGTCTCATCTTCGTTCATGGATTAACTTGTAAGTAAACCAAACAAACTTGTTAAAACTGCTTTGCTTGTTATAACGTTGCACGGGTATCACAAATAATAAAGTGTTTGATCGTTAGACTGCGCTGTTTTTACTTTTAGGGTAACGGGCAATGGCCGCGGTGATTCGCGCTAATTTTTGAATTGCGGCGCCTGCGCCGTTAACGATGTTAGCTCGTAACTCTTTTCAGTTAGCAGCCGTAGCGTTTCTTTGTGTGGTGCTGATATTTATGTGAAGCGCCCTTATCTGGTAAATATTTTTCTTCTTCTTACATGCACCGAATGAACTAACGTAGGTCTACTAGCTTTCTTAAGACGGACGGACGTTAAGTTGCAGCTAGTTTTAGCCATTAGCCGACTCAGTAACGTATGCACTTGAGTGCTAGTAACGTCCGTAGTAATGCATGGACATGAAGTTGTAAACTTATGCAATCTGCAAGCTTACATTGAACCTCAATTTTTTCTTTCCTTATAGGCTGAAGTGGATGCAGAGAAGCGAGCATGCACACAAATCAAGGTAACTGAGATTTAGCTTGTGCTGCTTCCCCTGCATAAATGGGCTAACATTTTATTATTATTTGTAATAATCAAGTCTGTCTGTCTGTGTGCATTTGAAGATCTATGTAATTGACTGTATATGACCTACTGTCACTTAGATCATCTGAGAACAACTTTATTGGTAAGTTATATTAACACTTGAGATTCTGGGTTAATAAATGGTAAAGCTGTTGTTGAGTAGCCTACATAATTTAACTGGTTTCTTACTACTTATTGTATCTGTTTCCACAGGATCAAGTTGAGAATATTGACCAGCGTTGACCCTTTTCTTTGGTAAGCCAAATTATTTAAACTCACTTGTAGGAGAATTAATTTAGTTTGAAAGTAAGCACTTCAAATGATGGAGTGGAAGTGCAAGTTGGATGCTGTGTCCTCAGACACAGTTATTTAAGCACTACATAGCCATTATTCAAGAGTTAGTCCTTTGCCATGTCTCTACACCTCCTGCATTTGTACATTTCTTTAATTAATGCACTGAAAATTAATTTATCGTGGTTTCACAAAGACACGTGTAGAGCTGGTGCAAGTGCACAAGCAGGACACAGTTTTTACATGTCCCTTGTGTGACTTCAGACCGCCCTTCTCAGATGCAGCACTGTCACACTGATGACTTTTGCCCTGCGTCGCCAAGAGATCGTTCAGGGGGATCAAATGGTGAAGGAGTTCCTACAGAAATGGGCGGCTCTTTGGATGAAATCGCAGGTAAAACAGGCTCACTCTTTCTCATTTCTACCAATCTTTACACATCTTTCTCAGTCTGCCCTGTCTAAACATGTTTCATCCCAATTAATTTGTCCTACTGTGTTTTTTTATTTTGTTTTGTAGGTTTGTGCAGAGTTCCACCGCATCACAAACGTCAATCTATGGAACCAGTTTTATGCTGAGCTTGACCGGCACACACCACTGTTGGCCATATACAGACAGAAGGCAGAACACACCGGCATGATAGCAGAGGCGCTGCATGACATCCTATATATTTATGACCTCCAGGTGAGTTAAAGTTCAACTTGGTCCAAATCAAGTTATACGGACAACAGTGACAGCAACAAAGTTCATCATGTTCAATTTGCTTGTCCTTTCAGCAAGAACAAGATGTCAACATGAGACGCATTGCAGCCCTACGTGCCCTCCCGGTATACCTACGTGAGGAGGACCCACTGTTCTTCAAGACGTGGAATGTAAGTATTCACTGCTTTCGCAGAACTGTTAGTATCAATGAGGTCATATTGCTTGCTTTGTATGGATAGCATTATTTTCAACACTAAAAGCTGCCTAACTATACAACGCAACCACCTTCCAAACCCTGTGTGGAGGCGTGAGTGTGGATGCATATGGATACATACAGTATGTGGTATAGAAGCCCTTTAACTTCCCACAAAGCCCTGACCTCACCTTGCCCAGAGGGCTAATAATTTGGTTGACCTTTTGACCTTACCACTCATGAAATAACACACACACACACACTACTTTCCTACCTCCTCCCCTTCCTTCTTTCCTCCCTCATTTTTTCTTCCTTCCTTCCTCCCTTCTTCCCCCTGTCCTTCCTTCAGCTTCCTTCCTTGACCCGATGATTGACATACTTACATGTATACCTATCTGTTGGATGGTGACTAGTAGAATAGTCAGTTGAAATACCTACCTAATACTTAGCTGTTCAGTCATGACCTGTGAAATATTAATATAATGCAATTGTCTAGTTCCTGAAAGTTAACCTTATATAACCTGTATATTCCAGGAGGACGATTCGCCTGAGCCAGACATCACTGACACGCCTGTTGCCCTTGTCACGGTGGTTTCCGAGAGCACTACAAGTCCAGTTGACTTCAGTCCTGCATCCATTGCTATTGTGGTAGAAGATGAGCTTGTGATGAGCAACATCCCCAGGTTGGCTAAAGCATTTGTATTGTTGTTTGGTTTGATGTATGTATTGCATTTGGACCACCCCAGGAAACTCATTCACACTTTTACCTTCATCCAGAAAGTGCTGATGGGACCACATTGCACTTTGTGTCTATGCACATGCACACGTCTGTATGCACATACAGAAGCGAGTTTTTGGTGCCTAGTGTCTTAATGTGACAGTATGTTGAATATGCTTTTGCCCAAAGCATCTGACTGGAAGTTACACCTGGTAGGCTGTCTAACCACAAAAGCTACCTAATCATGTTTGCACTTTATAAAAAGATTACAGTTTTAATTGTTAGCAATTGTATATTTCTGTCATTTATTCACTGAAAATTCCTTTATAATGTGTAGAGCTGGTGCAAGTGAAGGAGCACAAGCAGGACACACACTTTTTACATGTCCCTTATCCACCAAGTGGTCATTTGTTCATGGTTGCATTTTTAAAAAGTGAACAACTGTAGATTGGAATAGTGTGAGTTATGCCCTTTACAATAATGTATTTATTTATTTTATTTTATGAAAGAGCTCTTGTTAGACTTATGCACAAAGGCCAGTGGTATTATTTATTTCAGTTTTATTTATGTTTAAAATTGCTTTGCAGTTTGATGAGCTGTAAAATCCTTTTAATTTGTTTACAAAGTCTTGCCAGATGTTTTACTTTAAGCACTTTAACATGCTCAGTCATGTCATGACATGGAGATGGACACACACACACACTCATATACAGACTCCTTACCCGTTCAGGAGGTGACTGAGCTGTTTAATGTCCAGTTACATTTTCAGCGGGGTTTAAAGAAATATTGCTGTAATTGTTCATACTTGTTTGGATTAACAATGTTAATGCAAAATAAAAACAAACTGAAATTGTACCTGAAGTTGTGTGTGTGTTTAATGTAAAAATTGAGTATTCAGAACTTAAATCAATACAATTTTCATGAGCTTATGAGTTATGTACAAGTATGTTTTTTGAGTAAGACTGAAGTAAAATTTTAAGTTTGTATACATACAAGTTTTAATAACTGCTTAAAATACTTTTTAAGTACAGTGCACTTCAATTTAATGAAAGTTAAATTTAAATAATTTAAGTATGAAAAAGACAAATATTAAGTTAAGGAAAATGATCAATTATATTGAACTTAGAATATAGATTAAGTCAACTGAACACATATTTTTTAAGTAAAGTGTAACTCAAAAAATGTATTAGGTTAACTCAAAAACATTTACGTAATCAGTTACAGCATAAATTTTGAGTTTTCTGAACTTGTTCGGGTTTACAGTGTATGTAGGCTAGCGCTAGTTACACTGTCATATGGACATGACGGCACTGCTCGATGGAAAGAAGTCTGTCACTGTATTGGCTTGAAAACAGCTCCAGAGTGAGGACGTCGGGAGACGGGAACTTGCGCGAGACTTTTGGCTCCCGGCTACTGTTTAGCTAAGCAGTCATTGCTATGTTGTAACATAGTCATACATATAGACATAACGGCTTCATGGATTCATGCCGGACATGACGACTGCACAGCTCGGTCGTTTCTTTATGGATATAAAATCAAAGCTACGAGGAAAACGTTTTTGTTTCTGCGGTGACTGGGAGGGACGACAGGCGCTCGGCTGTCTACTGCTAATGTCTACAGGGTGATTTGAGGTGAGTAACTCCATGCAAAAACACATATTTATGTCGTTTGGCCACACTATTTGAGCTAAACGAGCGCTGTCGTGTCTCGTATGGACCCAACCTGTGTTGCATAGGTCTTGGAATTATTTTCTGAGGCCCAGGAAAGCAGATAAAACTTGCCCCTATGGGTTAGCATTGGAGCGAGTCTGGAAGGCTGCCAGGCAGGTACAGATCTCGGGCTAGGCAACGTCAATTTTTGTCTGGTTTTTTGCTTCGAATAAGTCGGGATGACCCTGGGGACAATGAAAACGGGGTTAAAAAATGACCGTATTTCTCCTTTAAAGATGGAGTAAAGACACGCATGCTATCAGAAAAGTGGCATCAAAATCATGTCTGCTCAGCAAAATGAGATTAATGTTGTGGCTGACAAACTAACCCGTTTCCCTGCAGTAAATCCGCCCGCGTGATACACGTTTGGCGTCATGCGCGCCCCGTAACGTCAGGGCAGCGGGTGTGTGCGGTGGCTGCCGACGCTCTGCCAGAGATTTACGGTGCAGATGTTTTGTTTTTTCGGCCTCTGTGTCACATCCCGGTCTCCCATCTGTCACGCTTACCGACAGCATTTATGGGGCAGCAGGTAGCAGAGCTGCAGCATGGGATGCCAGCCATTTTAATTATGTGGGCCAATAAATCTGCTCTCGAGGAAATGTCAGTGAGCAGAAGATGCGGAGGGGGAAAAACAGGACGGAGGACTGGACAGTCTTCAGATGCAGGGAGGAACAGATCCATTAGGTCTTGTGATGAGCAAATACAGCCAAACCTGTTTTCAATATCACAAAGCTGGTATGGTATGGTATGATCAAGTCCGACCCCCCCACCCCGGATATAAACTCTAAAGACCAAAGCCTCACGCCACAAAAACTCATCAACCCCGTGCCGGGACCCCCACTCAGAGATGGACAGAGTACTCGACCTCAGTACTTGAGTAAGAGTACAAATACTACTGGTCAAAATTTACTCCGTTACAAGTAAAAATAGCTCAGTCGACATGGTACTCGAGTAAGAGTAAAAAAGTACTTGCTTTTAAAGGTACTTAAGTATCCAAAAGTACATGCTTTTAAATGTACTTTAACTAGTATAACTAGATTAACATAATGTATCTTATGGTCTAGTAATATTGCAAAGGAAACTGCAATGCTGCATCGAACATAATGCATTAAAAAAAAAAAGAAAGAAAAAAAAGTCCACCACTGCCCCCACTCGCATGCACTGTAACCCCCCCTTGTAAAGAAAGTCCCACAGTTGGAAAAAATAAGTGGATTCAGCAAAGTAAAACAAAAGACACCAGATAGCTCACTTGGTAGAGTTGGCGCTCAACGTACCGAGGCAAAGTTCTTAACTGCGGCCCCGGCTCCGAGTCCTATTAGTGGTCCTTTGCTGTGCGTCATACCCCTCTCTCGTCCCCTTTCATTCTCAGGTTGTCCTCTCAATAGATAAAGGCAACAAGGTCAACAAGTAATACTTAAAAAAGGGTCTATAAAGTCTGTTCAAGTTCTATTGTCATTTGTTATTTTGGGACAGGTATTTAAATTACAAATACATCAGCACAGGGATGCCATCTGCTGTCCACAGATTTTTTTCCAAAATGATTATATTTTGGGTACTTAGAATTACAATAGAAAAGTAATCAGATTTGCTGAACTCTGGCTCTGTAGAGGGTAGTGACAACACAGAAGTCTTGACACCAACGTCAGGTTGCCAGGCAGACTTCCTAATGCTGAGATAAGCTAATAATATACGTATACTTCATTTAAGTATAACTTAGTTTACTGATGATTTGTCAGGAACATGTGCTATTTTCGATTTACAGACGGTGTACTTGGTATAATTTCTTATACTTAATTTTCTTATACTACTTTGTCTACTTGGGATTAAAATGCCCGATTCACATTTTTTTTGAATGTGATGCATGTTCGGATACTTAAGGTATTGTTTTGTAAAAGTCAGGTCAAGCTGAATGAGCAATAATTCAGTAACAGTTGTTATGTAACGTCAGGTAAACAAACCACGATCAGCTGTGAGCTCCTGGAGACGTAGCGACTTAACAGATAGGTGAGTAGTACTTTTTAAAGAGGAATCTTTTTTTTCTTGTGATTAGGGCTGTCAAACTATTAAACATTTTAATCAGATTAACTGCAGGGTAGCTGTGGATTAATCTAGATTAATCGCCATTTGAAAATATACCTGAAAAATTACCATTTTCTCTGTATATTAATGTGGGAACATAAAGTTAGACTGAAGGTGAATAAGGAGCAGAATGTGAAACCTTGACAAATAAGGATGCACCGATACACTTTTTTTCAAGCTGAGCACAAGTATTTCATTTCAGTACTTGCAGATACCGTGTATCGATATGAGTACTTAATAATACCATTGCAGTTCTAACAATAACCTTGAAAACATTCAACTTTATGCTTTCCTGATACAAACAGAGCACAGTTTACAGTAGAGATATTCATAATTAATTGTTAAACCTGCTGCCAGTTACACAGTTCAAATAAATATTAAAGATAAAAAAAAATAACTAAGGAGCAGCTTGTCACTTAAAGGAGAATAATGCGGGTCTACCTTAAAGGTCAGCCCACCTTAAGTGTTCCCAAGCCGGAGCAGCCAGAGTGAACTCCCTTCACTTTAACATGCACACACACTACACTGCTACATTCACGGCTGGAATGTTCTCTCTCTCTCTCTCTCTCTCTCTCTCTCTCTCTCTCTCTCTCTCTCTCTCTCTCTCTCTCTCTCTCTGTCTCAATGTAGCTAACTGCAAGAAGGACACTTTGGTTGAATTTGCGTCAACATCGCCACTTTCTGGAGGGGTTGATGAAGGACATTGTTAATAGATCCAAAACAGTGCACTGTTACTTATGTCATACTCATTACACAAATCATATGCACATAAAGTATACTCAGTATATTTCAATTAAGTTTTTTATCCTGGGACATAGTTTGGATTACAAATGAGGATTATAAATTAATTAATGTTACTTTGGTAAGCTGGTGAACCTTTCCCTGCAGGGTGGCCTGGCGAAAATGCGTGAACCTGCCTCCAGTGTTAGATTTACCGACCAACATCTATCGATAAGAAGACAGTTACAGTGTTCTGAGTTCTGGCAGCAGTGCTTAAACACTATCAGAAAGCAGGGTTTTGGCAACTGACTCCCCGTCGGTTCGTTTTTTGAGCTAAATTCAGAGTGGTGAAGAGCACTGGAGCAAACTGAAGCTCTTCCTGCTCTTCATGACCCGTCAGTGCTGTAATTCTGCTAAAAGCCTCAAATCCTGCCATCATTAGTAAAGCTAAAGGCTCTCCTCTGATTGTTTTTTGTAGCCAGAAGTGGAGGAGATTCATTTGATAACACAGTATAATCTCTGTTTTGGAGAAATATTCCACACATTTACATGGTAATATCACTAAAAAGAGGAGGAACCAGGCTGTGAGGAATTCATTCTCTTAAGCAATGATGTATCTAAGAGAGCCATGTTATATGACCTTGCCATGGTGAAAAAGGAGTCTTCCCTACCAGCATATATAACATGTAAGCCAAAAAAATAGATTAGTTGTTTATTAAATGATGTTATGTAAGGTGATGACTTGTATTTAGTAAGTCAATGTTTTTACCTGTGTAACATGTTACCTTATGTTTCTCAATTTATAAAACTATGATAATTTGATCTGATAATGAAACCTTCATATTGCCCAACAGCTCATATTTCACTTTTGTATAACTGCAAAGTTGCACTCTTTGACAACCTAATGACCATTTCCAATAAGCAACCCCAGGCAAGAATGATCTACATTGGATTCAGGCGATGAATGTCTTTATTTTTTGTGTAATTTTTCCTTGTTATTAAAAGTGAAGTGCCTCAAACCTGCATTCTCTCTACTTGCCATCAGGGGGCGAAAAAGAAGTCTGATTGCCTGGAAGTCTATGAGAAAATGACACTACTTTTCACTTGATTTATTATTTCATATGACGTATGTAAACGGGCTGCAAGGTGGTGTAGTGGGCAGCACTGTCGCCTCACAGGCTTTGCATGTTCTCCACATGCAAGCGTGGGTTCTCTCCGGGTTCTCCGGCTTCCTCCCACAGTCCAAAGACATGCAGAATGGGGATAGGTTCATTGATGACTCTAAATTGCCCGTAGGTGTGAATGTGAGCGTGAATGGTTGTTTGTCTCTACATGTCAGCCCTGTGATAGACTGGCGTCCTGTCCAGGGTGTACCCTGCCTTCGCCCAATGACAGCTGGGATCGGCTCCAGCCCCCCCGGATTACAGGATAAGTGGTAGACAATGGATGGACACGGCGTGTTATCCTGCTGGCAGCAGCCATCAGAAGATGGTCCACTGTGGACGTAAAGGGATTGATAACAATACTCAGGTCGTGCGCCAAGAAAATACCTCCCACCACCATCTGAACAGGATCTGAGGCAGGATCTTGACCTGGTCTACTTCCTGATTCCTGGATCTTGATTGTTTCATCCTGGATAGTGGCTCTGACGCTCACCACTCCTCGACTTCCCTCCTTCTGCTTTAAGCAACAAGATATTCAGACGACTTTGATTCCAGAACAACATACGGTATATATGTTCCAGCAACGTTTTCATGTGTTTTTAAGTGAAGACGTTCCTCTCTACCATCGTTCTCATTTTGACCTGAAAGCAAGAGTTCACCTCCTAAACGTGTTTCTGAATGAGAAATGAGCGCTGTTATTAATAAAGTGTTACACAAACAGTTTCTCTCTCAACCCGCTCCTCTTCCTGGAAGGAGTCTCAGCTTGAGAACTCCTCCCTCCTCTCTCTGCTCTCAAACACAGCCAGCTCCACTCTGTCCACACATTTCCTTGTTCCCTCCCCTTCAGATCTACCGTGTGAGGACGGGTGGAACCAACATGGCGGTGAAGTGCAGCAGCTGACAGGCCACATTCACTGCAGAAACACATGTTGTTGAGATCAGACCTCAGACCAGTTTCACTTCTCACAAAGTTAAACTTAGACAGTCGTCGTCGCTGAGAGGTGAAATGGCGCAGAAAGGAGTTCAGCTGGACCTGGAAACCTTCTCTTGTTCAATCTGTTTGGATCTACTGAAGGACCCGGTGACTATTCCCTGTGGACACAGCTACTGCATGAAGTGTATTGAAAGCTTCTGGGATGAGAAGGAGATCCACAGCTGCCCTCTGTGTAGGAAGACCTTTACACCGAGGCCTGTCCTGCTGAAAAACACCATGTTGGCAGTTTTGGTGGAGGAGCTGAAGAAGACTGGACTCCAAGCTGCTCCTGCTGGTCTCTGCTATGCTGGACCTGAAGATGTGGCCTGTGATTTCTGCACTGGGAGGTAACTGAAAGCCCTCAAGTCCTGTCTGGTGTGTCTGGCCTCTTACTGTGAGAAACACCTCCAGCCTCATTATGAATCACCAGCATTCAAGAAACACCAGCTGGTGGAGCCCTCCAACAAGCTCCAGGAGAACATGTGCTCTCGTCATGATGAGGTGATGAAGATGTTCTGCCGTACTGTTCAGCAGTCTATCTGTTATCTCTGCGCTGTGGAGGAACACAAAGGCCACGACACAGTCTCAGCTGCAGCAGAAAGGACTGAGAGGCAGAGAGAGTTGGATGTGAGTCGACTAAACATCCAGCAGAGAATCCAGGACAGAGACAAAGATGTGAAGCTGCTCCAACAGGAGGTGGAGGCTATCAACCACTCTGCTGATAAAGCAGTGGAGGACAGTGAGGAGATGTTCACTGAGCTGATCCGTCTCATGGAGAAAAGACGCTCTGACGTGAAGCAGCAGGTCAGATCCCGACAGGAAACTGAATTGAGTCGAGTCACAGAGCTTCAGGAGAAGCTGGAGCAGGAGATCAGTGAGCTGAAGAGGAAAGACGCTGAGCTGGAGAAGCTCTCACACACAGAGGATCACAACCAGTTTCTACACGACTACCCGTCGCTGTCACCACTCAGTGAGTCCACACACTCATCCAGCATCAACACCCGTCCTCTGCGCAACTTTGAGGACGTGACAGCGGCTGTGTCAGCGGTCAGAGATGACCTGCATGATGTTCTGACAGAGAAATGGATGAAGGTCTTAGCTAAAGGGACTGATGTGGTTGTTTCACTGCCGCAACCAGAGCCCAGGACCAGAGCTGAATTCTTAAAATATCCAATTGCATTACCTCAAACACCAATGTTATTTTATGAATCAGAATCAGAATCAGAAATTTTCTGCAGCGATGGCACTTAGACACAGCAGCCAAAGGACAGAATGTTAAAAAAAAACAAATAATAACAATAGCAAAAATTAACAGAGTAATTTAAAAAGGTAAGAAATAGAATATACTTGTATATACATATAAACATGCAGTAGTGAATTTGTTTTTATTTACAATAAAGAGTGCAGAATGAGGTCTATTGGGAGCAGTGCTTATTGTAGAGTCTGACAGCAGCAGGAAGGAAGGACCTGCCATTCCTCTCTTTCACACACTTGGGGTGTATCAGTCCATCACTGAAGGAGCTGACCAGTGCGGTGATAGTGACCTGCAGGGGGTGGGACTCCTTCACCAGCAGCAATGACAGCTTGTCCATCATCCTGCTCTCTCCCACCACCTGCACTGGATCAAGAGGGCATCCCAGGATGGAGCTGGCCTTCTTGATAAGTTTGTCAAGTCTCTTCTGGAGCAGACTACACTATAGATGACAGGAAGAGACAGGACTACACCATAGAAAATGCAGACTACACCATAGAAAATGGCTGATAGAAAGTTGTCAGGAGTGCCCGCTGCACTCCAAAGGACCTGAGCTTCCTCAGCAGATGGAGTCTGCTCTGACCTTTCTTGTATGTTGCTGCAGTGTGATGAGACCAGTCCAGTTTATTGTTCAGGTGAACTCCCAGGTACTTATAAGATGTCACCATCTCAATGTCCGTTCCTAGGATATTCACCTGTGTGCAGGGTTGTTTGTGCCTGCGGAAATCCACCACCAGCTCTTTGGTCTTCCCGGCGTTGAGCTGGAGGTGGTTCCGCTGGCACCAGTCCACAAAGTCTTTAATTGAGGGAAACAGAAAAGCAACATTAATGAGTCAACCGCAGTCTTATTCTCGTCACCCAGACAGATTCACTGATTATTATCAGGTCCTGAGTAGAGAGAGTCTGACTGGACGTTGTTACTGGGAGGTGGAGAGGAGAGGAGGTAGAGTTGAGGTATCAGTCGCATACAAGAATATCAGCAGAGCAGGAAGAGGGAATCAATGTGTGTTTGGATTTAATGACAAATCCTGGTTGTTACACTTAATAACATGTAACAACACAATAATGATTATTACTTCAGGTACAACGGTGTCCAAACTCCCGTCTCAGGTCCTCCGTCCTCCAGAGTAGGAGTGTACCTGGATCACGGAGCAGGTATTCTGTCCTTCTACAGCGTCTCTGAGACCATGACTCTCCTCCACAGAGTCCAGACCAGGTTCACTGAGACTCTCCATGCTGGACTTTGTCTTTATTTTGATGGAAGCAGTGGTGAGTTCTGTAAACTCAACTAGACAGAAGTAATTTAAGAGCTGAATGACTTCACCTCCTTCATCTTCCCAGCCTCCTCCTCTCCTCCCCTCCTCTTCTCCTCCCCTCCTCTTCTCTTCCTCCCCCCTCCTCACCACTTCCTCTCCCATCTCCCCCTCCTCCTCCTTTAGCGCTGACTGAGGGTGTCATTAGTGGTGGACAGTCTGTTTCCTCAATTCTTTCTTAGATGTTATTTGTTTATTTGAAAAAGATTTACTACATGTGCTCTGTGTCCACATGCTGTTAGCATAGATGCTATGTGGCTATTATTTTGTGTATTTGCTGATTCTATGCTCAAAACACAGTCCTGTTAGTCTTCTAACACCGGATGGTTGGGAGGGGTCCTGAAGATGACAGTGTGGTCAGAGAAGGGACAGATATTCCTGACGCCACAGAGCTGTTTGCAAAAGACAGACACAACACTCAAGTTGGTTTTTGTCAACGAGGAAACCGTTTTGGAGATGCCCAAAGATGTGCCACCAGTTCCATCCATATGAGGATGCATCAGCGACCCTATAGCCATGGAGACCTGACATACAGGGATGTCAGCTGCTTGTGCACAGCAACAAAATCTGAGCTGCGACTGCTTCAATGCAAAACCTTTCAAAGTTCAGTCATCAAGAGCACACTGCCACGGCTCCTGCAGCCTCCGCTTTTTATTTTTGGAAATGATCTTATTTTATTTTTGACTTCGACTTGTGTTCTTGACGGCAGTACTTGCTTTATTGTTTACTGTTTGTAAATATTGTGCGCACTGAAGACCAATATGGAATTTGACAATAAACCTTTTCTGATTCTGATTCTCTGCATGGTGTCAACAGGTTTTTCTGGCCAGCCCATGAAGACCTCCTTTGGTACCCGTGTCAGGATATTGTATAGTCCCATATTCTATAGTCCCACCCCGAGGTCAGTCACAGGTCGTAACATGGGGGTTGAGAGAGACATCTGGGCCAAACTAGAACGTGCTTCTTAGAAAAGGTCAGGCAGTTTCCATGAAGTCAGTTGTAGTTTAGCTTTTTGTCCTTGTTGTCTTACATCCATGGTGAAGTCCTGTATCTCTACCACTCTCCATCTCTCTCTCTCGCTGCCTCCTTCACTGAAGCACACGTTAATTTTTGTTCTGTTATAATAACATGAGTTTTGGTAATAGGACTGAGAAAAATGATTTCCCTTAGAAGCCCTAGTATACATTTTGAACAGTTATTATGGAATTATTACAGCAGTTATTGTGTGTGTAGATAAATATATATATATATTCCCAGTATTGCACGTTTGGTGGGCTGCCACTAGAGGATGATTGACAGGCGCTCTCCTTCAAACAATCACGCGTACAGTTCATGCTGGACCTGATTGGACGATCGCTTTCACAGCTGTCCTGTCTGCTCCGGAATTCACGCAGACCAACATGGCGGCTCATTTGGAAACTTTCGCTTATTTTACGAAAATCGTTCACCGAAGGACCTAAATGTTGAACTTGAGGCTTTGAGGCTTCAAAACTGTAGTCCATATGTGTGACGGCATGAAGACTACGTCCACTTCTATACAGTCTATGGATAGGACGCTCACAAAGTGTAACACAAAATTGAAGCTGAAATTATTGGTCACTCTGGGGGGCAGAAGATCAAGTCGAAAATAAAACATTGATGTATCATTTTTTAAAGCAATTTGTTAGATAAAGTTGCATATCTAGACACCCAGCAGAGACAATACAACATGATCATCCAAATGGAGACATGTTTGTGTCCATCAGGCAGTGAACAGTGATGAAAACAGCTGCCTGCTGCAGTTGGAAACACCGAACCACAGCAAACACACTAAAAGCCAAAACTATAAGCTAAATGAGGCTAAAATGCTCCACAAAGCTGTGGAATAGGTGAAAGCACATTCACATAGATCAGGTGTTGAAATGACTAAACAGCATGTTCACATTTGGTGTCCTCTGGGGTTTACTTGTCTGTGGTTAGTCATTGGAAACCTACATCATCAGCGAGGCAGAACACACTTTTATTGTTTTATCACTTCTGGATTAATTTTGAACACCAATACCATTTACATTTAGGGCATTTAGCAGATGCTACCAAAATATTAAAACAATAGCACATGCCCACAGCAAATAAATGTAATATGTAGGGACAAGATACATCTTTGTATGGAAACATGTACTTCAAAGTGCAAAACAAAGCTAATGTGAGGAAATCAAGTGGCTATCTTACAAAGTTACCATTCTTTTAGAATAAAATTCCTTCTTCCTTTTGCTTAGTGTGTAATCAGCCTGCGTAGTAGAAGTGACAGCAGCAGCTTCTGTCATTGTTCTAGGCAGGGTGCACTCAGGCTGAGTGTTGAGTAGGTCACCTGCGTTTTGGCCATGCTGAGTGCAATTGCTGGCGGGACATGGCTGAAAATAGATGCGTAATAATATGCTTTGGGTTGTGGTTACACAAGTAAAATGGGAGCCGTCGCCTGTGTGGATAGCTGTATGGATCCGAATTGTAACAGATCCACATAAGCAGGTTTGAAGACCAAACGAAACAGGTACAGATAAAAGGAGGTCAGGCGATGGGAATGTTGGGAACACAGCGGCTACTGCAGCGCAGGAGCAAGTGGCAGCGTCTTCAGAGATAGATAGCGAGATGAACCCATAATAAACCATTTTGCTGTGATTTAATTGCAATAAACCGATTTATGCTGAAATAACTCCATAATGAAGTTGATTAGTAAAACGTCTGGAGTCATGCTTTGTTAGGTCTATCCGTATAATGACAAGCAAACAACATTTTAAAACGCTTGTTTTCTGAATGGAGTCTGGACTGTTCCATAAACACTTAAAATGATGTAATCTACATACAAATACAGCAGCTACCATGTTTTATTTACCGTAGAAACTTTATGGTTTATACACATATATGAGGTTATGCCTTAGAACTCAGCAGTCTCAACAGTCACATGAGACAAAAGTGTTTCCTCTCTATCTGATTCAGCAACTTCAGGACAACAGGAGGGAATTATCTGTATCTGATTTTTATAGGGAATAGTCAAACCTGCCACCCCTTGTCCTTGCACTCTTGGCAATCTGGCCTCAGGGATGTTTGAACAAGTGGGGGAAACTGCAGCTTCCTTGCCAGGTTCACCCTCATATCCCACCCTTGCTGGTCTTTCTGTGGGCGGGGGGTCCCTCTCCTGCCGTGACAAAGTAGATGGATGTTTCTGGTGTCCCGTGGGGTTTGCCACCTCTTGAGTCTTCCTTGCCCCAAGATGTTGGTGAGAGCCAGGGGCGGACTGGCCATCTGGCATACCGGGCATGCTGGGGAGGAGGATCCTCTGGCTGTGTGGTGCAAGCACAACAACCTGCTGCTTAACACCAATAAAACAAAAGAGCTAATTTTGGACTTCAGGAGGAACGCTGACACACACCAATCCATCCACATCAACGGTGCAGTGGTGGAGCGTGTGACCAGCTTCAAATTCCTGGGGATCCACATATCACAAGACCTCTCCTGGACCACCAAGTGCTCCAACTAGGTCAAGAAAGCTCACCAGCGCCTCTTTTTCCTGAGGACCCTGAAGAAGAACCACCTCTCTTCAGGTATCCTGGTGAGCTTCTACCGCTGTACCATCGAGAGCATCCTCACCAACTGTATCACAGTGGGATTGGTTCGGGAGCTGCTCTGTTGCAGACCGGAAGGCGTTGCAGAAGGTGGTGAAAACTGCCCAGCGCATCGCCTCGCTTCCTGCTAATGTGGACATTTACAGGAAGCGTTGCCTCAGGAGAGCAAGGAAAATCAGGACAGACCCCTGCCACCCAGGCCATGACTGTTTTCCCTCCTGCCCCGTGGGAGGCGCTACAGGAGTCTCCAGAACAGAAGCACCAAGTTCAGGATCAGATTTTAGCCATCCCTGGCTAAAGCCAGGAGCACTTTTTCCTGCCGTCACCTGCATTTCGCTTGGGTGAGTAAGGTGTTGTGGGAATGTGGGCCATTGTGCCTTTCATTCCACACAGCATAGCACAGTGGATCTTCCCTCAAGCCCCATCTGTACAGGTCTGCTGATGATGGTCAATAATAAATCAAACTAAATAAAGTGCATTTTTCACATCATCATTACGTTGTGCCCCCAGACTGATTGAATGTGCACATCAACCCTCAGTCCGAACACAAAGTGCTGCCTTCAGGTTTTGTGTTTAGAAATCAAGCTCAATCCATGCAAATTGCTCAATACTGTTAAAATCCTGCAGCTGTGCCCCTCTCTGCTTTATTATAGTCAACTGTCTGACAGCATGATATTTGCATCACTCTTTCCTCAGCATTTTGTACACTTGCAAAGGAAATGTGCAGATTATGGAAGGGCTCCAACGTTGCTGCTTCAGACCATATAGACAAATGCATGAACTCATAATGATGCAGTCTCCTCTGAAGGCCATCTGTTTGCTTTCAATATATATATATATATATATATATATATAATACAGCACAAATCAACTTCCTCTCCCAAACTCCTCGAGATGTCCACATTTGAACTTTCTCAATTTGTTCAGCGTGATTCAATTCAGCAGTCAGGGAGAGCGAGAGGCAGGATTTTACAGCCCTCCGACAGTGAACGCCTTTTTCATTACGCTGATTTAGAGCCACTCGTATCCATGGGAGACGGCGGGCCGCGCCGCAGACACCACCGTCTCATTAAGAGTGCTGTTGGGTCTGATGAAAAGAGGAAATATTGTTAACCAGCAGACTTATTCAGCTGTTCTCTTCAGAGTTAACCTCTGCAGACACACTGCACCTGTGCACAATTACATATGATAAAAAAATCTGGCATTTACCATCTAAATATGACACATGACCAGTTTCTTTTTATCATTTACATCTGCAATGTTTAAAAACAGGAGATAAAGACCAGCATGCGATGAGGTTTATATCTTTAACTTCAACTCTCCAATTATGCATCAGGAATATACCAGGAATATATATATATATATATATATATATATATATATATATATGCTGTTATGATTGCCTTTGGCATACAACAATACACAGTTCATGCTGCTAAATTTGAAAACAACCAGAAAATGTTACCTTGGTACATAAATTGAAGAATTTATAATTGTAAAACGTTGTCAACATATAGAATAATAAGTATAATAGGTATCATATAATTAATGATAACATCGTAGTTGGTCCAGGTTGGTGCTTAATAAAAATGATTTGAATCAGTTCAGATCTGCTGATTAAGTCAATTAATCATTAGTCAACAAAATATATAGTTGGTCGTCAACCAGCACCAGTACTAGCCAGGGTTTTAAAATACTGTTTATACTAGTAAAAAATGAAGTGAAGAGATTGTGAAAGTATGAATCTAATGAAATCATTGTCAAGACTTTCAAACTACAAGTATCATATCTCCACCATAGGTACTAACAAGTCCACAATAGATGTATTAACATAGCAAAATGTGCAACCTGTGCACTGTTTGTGTCTGTCAGAGAGAGAGAGAGGGAGAATTTAAGAGGTTGACATGCAAGAGAGAAAGGTCATGCTGCTGTATGGCAGGGAAGTATATCATTGGGGATATAAACTCTAACATTGCCATAGTAATTTCAAATGACAGTAAAATTTACCAATTGTATCGTCCCTCTAAAGGGATGGGCTTTGTTTTCGCCAACTTTATGACCAGTTCCACGGCCTTCTGTGGAGGCCCACGAATCAGAACTCAAGCTAGTGAGTGATGACGTGTGAGAACCCAGGGGTGTTATATTTAATGCATTACATTACATTCATTCAGCAGATGTTGACTTGCTTTTTTTTCTATTTCTAGCACACCGTAGCGGTCAAGATCCTGGCCTACTTGTAGGGAGCACTGTCGGCTTCAATGTCCTACTCAATGACACGGAGGAGGGATCAAACCACCACATATTCAGTTTTTAACTCTACCACGTCATACTAAATTACAATATGCTATACCCAACCATATAAGTAAACACACCATAGAGAACTGCACCGTTATGCATCACTTCTTGGTTACATTTCATCAGTTCAGACGCTGGAAAACAATCAGTCACTCTGGAGCTGCTGTGTTGGATAATTCATTCATCACATACATGCCAATCAGGAAGCTTGTTCCTCTCAACATTTTAATTCCACAACTTTGATAACAAGGTCACTGCTAACATGCATGACAAGGCACTTTGTGCACTCAGAGTGTAACTGAGTCAGTGTGTCGGGAGTGGCTGAATGAAAAGAATGCAATGTCTTCTTTCTAACTGAATATAGCCTGATTACGAAACGTTACAATCACACACTCAGCAAGGAGTACAGGGCGCATACATCAGGGAGGTGTTGGGGAACTAGCAGGAGCAGATTCGGTTATTAATAGATAATTACTCATATCAATAGAATTATTGATATTAATAGCATTATTAATATAATAAATAACAAACGGGGCACCGCCCTGAAATCAGGGAAACGATAACCGAGCCTGTACTCAGTCTCATATTGGGGTTTTTACTCAAATGCCAATAATTAATAACTTATTAGCATATGAGTACAAGCAGTGGAAGGATTTGCAAATTCTTTGCAGATAAGATCGTTCATTCTTATACAACGTTGTGTTACAAAATGGCGGCTGTGGGTGTCAACCAGCCAGCCATGTGGAGTGGGGGTGTTCTTTGTGGGAGGCCTTGTGGCCCCGCCTGGAGAACAGGTTTTCTATATAACATTAATGTCATCACATTCAGTTGCTATCCAAAGCTAAGCCCAGATTGTTACCAGTCCTTGAAGAAGGGTTGGTTGTTCCTCTGAAGAAAGCTTGCTGTCTTCAGGTTCCTGTGAGGGGAAGTTGCGGTCCTTGAAGTTGTTGATGGAGGAATTTGTAGTGAGATGCGTCTCGACTAGGAATTCTTGTCTTTGTTGCAGAAGCAGGCTCCAACAGCCAGTTGGCTGTTTTAAGGGCGCTGCTTGGGGACTTGAGACCTGTGGTCAAAATCCCAGGAGAAAGAGGAGACCTCTGTTCAGGTTGAGGTCGCAGGAGGATGAGTGGACCTCTGTTCAGGTTGAGGTACCAGTAGAAAGAGGGACGGGACCTGTGGTCAGGTTGACATATTGGTAAAAAGAGAGAGATTCCAACTTGGTCTGCTTGATCGGAAGCCAACTTCCACTGCAGTTGACCAATCAGAATGTTCGGAGACAATTCAATCTGCACCCATCAATTGTTTCATAGACACAAGAATTATAAATAAAAAAATAGAACAGCTAGGGAGAAGGACAGCAAAGCTGGACAATTATCCACCTAGCCACCATTAACTGTATCAATCACTGTCCTCAGCCTCAGGTCTTCTCCTGGGTGGAGGCCCGATGGTGAATGTCACACGCTCTAGTAATGAGTTGTTATTGTGCAGCGATTATGTATCATTGATTGCCTAATCGATGGCTCATAGGAGGAGCTGAGGGGATCGTTGAGTCGGATGTTGAGTCGAGCATCGAAAAGCCCGCTGCCATGTAATGTCTCGATGGGCTGTGGGATGCTCCATTATCTTACTCAGAGGGTGAATGGGTGACATTATACATCAGCAAAGACAATCATGGGGCTTGTTTGTGTCTTTGCTTCAAACCTGCATGAGTTGTATATCAAAATAATTTTACTACTAGTCCCAGTCCCAGAGAGAGAGAATCCCAGTCCCAACTTTGTCCTCTATCATTATCATTATTGATTACTGAGTAACATTACTTTTGACCAATGTGGGAAGAACGTGAGTGATAATCAGCTTCCAAACGTTAGCCTAAACATAACAAAGTGAAACCAGTAACATCAGCTAAGATAGCACTGCTTCGCTAACATTAGACATTCTGGTTTCACCATGTTGGACACTACTTAGCTAATGCTAGCCTAGCATGGGGAAACCAGTGATGTCAGTTCGGTTAACAATGCTTAGCTAACCAGTAATGTCAGTCAAGTGAACACTGTTTTGCAAACATCCCAACATGGTGAAACCAATGACATCAGCTAAATTTACAATGCTTAGCTAATGCTATCTTAACATGGTGAAACCAGAAACGTCAGCTGAGTTAACACTGCTGGGGAAATGTTAGCTAATGCTACCAGTGGGCTAAGACACGGTCTCAGGGCTTATGTGGTCCCACAGAATAAATTAACTCCTTCTAGTAACTGTGGCATTATTGTGAAATATAACCTTTGTAGTTCGAAGAAGGCCAACAAACACTGACCACAATGTCATGAACAAAGTCTTTGCTAAGTGTGTTAATGAATTGCGTAATGCATGACAGAACAGGAAGGTGTCATCGTAAAAGTCTTCATTTTATTATAGACGTCCACCACTTATGTAAGTTACTATCATAGAAGCCTTCAACTGAATGTCAGCTGTTAATACGGTTAGCACACAACACGTCCCCACAGCTTGTAGGCAGTAATGGCGGTGCTGTTAGATGCTACACACAAAGCAGTCACCAGATTCATATAGTAGTTATGCTGTAATGGTGCAAAATGAAAGCTGATGTATGAGCCTACACTTCATAGATCTGTTTTTTTGGCAATTCGATTATTCTCATTGGTTGTATGTTGTAAACAAAATGTTTAGCTAAAATGTTTGCTAGCTTTGTTGCCAAAGGAGACCTGAAATTAAAGTTGAAACAATAATCGGATGCTATTTTCTCATCTATTTAAGATCCCATTTGTCATGTTTGAATGTCAGGTGTGGTTATGGGCCACACACAGTGATTGTTTTTATGTAATCAACACACCAAAGGCATTTTGTTGCACTTCATCACGGGTCAACCCTTCAGAATAATCAGTAATTAAATCACATTTGCACGCCAGCTACTGTACCCTGACTACTACTTCTGTGTGCACGTGGTGCATCCTCTGTGTGCCACAGGCGTCTAATGATGCAATGTCTAATGTGTCTTAAATTCACCATTGCATTGTTAATTTTAGCTTCTTTTTCTTGCTCCTGTCTTTAATACTTGCTTTCAAACCCCCAAAAATGCTTCTTTGGCTCTAGCTTGACCTCAAAGTTTCAAGGAACCCTCCGCTACGTCACTCTGCCCTGAATGTATGCAAGCCAACGGTCAGCTGAAAACTACACCGTGTTGAGGAGGCAGATTGAGTGCAGCGGTCTGCTGCAGGAAAACATCACGTTCTGCCAACACGCTTGTTTCCTCTCCAATGTAATTCAAAAGGGAAAGGTCACGGCCATCTTATTTAACCTCCTGTCAGTGACTCACTGGATGGCTCAGTGTGCGTGCAGGGAGCTTGTACATCACACACACACACACACACACACACACACACACACATGCACACACGCACACACACACACACAAACACATACACACACGCACTCAATAAGAGCGGTGAAAGAAGTGACAGAAACAGCAAATAAACCCGATTTCACAGTATGTTTTTATTTACGTTTATATTATTTAATCATTAGTGATATACTCAATATATATGAATCTAACTTTACCTCAATGTATTGATTAGTGGTGTACAGGGCCATTGTGCATGTGATTAATTACTAACTTTTAAAGTTTTGCTGTCAATCTTTGAGTAGTTTAATTAGAAAATAAAGGTAATTGGGAATTGTGTGTTTATTGACAATGCTTCACGTGAACATCAAATCAAATTCAAATCATTCATTCAAATTGATGTTGCCAGATTGGGCCCGTTTCCATCATTCCATCATTTGTGGTTATATCTGAAGCATTCAGTTCCGCATTTTGGCCGTTGCCATCTTGGAATTTTCAACCCGTAAAGGAAGTGACCAAATTTGTACAGCAGGGAAGCAACGGGTGGATCTGACAAACATAAGTGATTGAGTGGCACTTGACAGCTGAAGCATCAGTTCAGCTGACGGTTATTGCAAATTCCTTTGACATTTGCATTAATCTTTTTCATTGTTTTCAAAAACAGGTAAACAATGTTACAATCAAATATACCATTAGGGGGCTTTCCAAACAATCATTTCAGCAACAAACAAAACAAGACCTTAAGGAAGGCGAAAGGTAAAGAGGAAAAAGAAGAACTTTGACAAAACGTGAATAAGAAGACATTCTCTGAAAAGAATTCCAGAAGAAATGGCATGAAGCAACTACAACAGGAGAGGCAGTCTTGAAGAGTTCATTTAAGGAGTGAAGGCCAGGTAGACATTTACATTGTATTGGTTCTATCTTTCATGCAGTGCCACTGCCTCTGATGTGGGACATGAATTTCTCTGCAGGATCCAGCTGATCGATGTTGTATCCCTGCAGGAGCTGACACTCGGCTTCACAACAGAGCATCAAGTTGAAAAATCTGTGGTGGGAAATATTAGCGCTCTGATAAACGGCTCAGTGCAGACGACTAACCTCCGTGTCTCTCCACACAACCTTTTTTCATCAAGCACTAAATTTGTTAATTTCCTGACAAGACATATAATGGATGATGTCATTTGTCGGCATGAAAACGTTTATAGGTGCATCTGCAAATGGCCATACAAGTGACTTTGCTTTAAAATGTTTAAAAAATATGCGCACAATATACTTAAAATTACCATAAACAAATGAGACCTTTACTGAAGAGATGTTGGCCCTTTCCACCCTCCCCTCCCCATGTTTACTTGTAATAAAACAGGAATTTCTTAGAAGGAATAATTTTAATCAGCAAAATTCAAGTATAAATTTGAGAATAAAATGTAAATGACCTAAATGTAATGTAAATGAGAATACAAATATAGAACTGTGCAGTACAAATGAGAGATGTGTTCAGTTTAGGCAACTAAACTACTTGATTAGGTTTAATAAAAAGCACGGTTTGGCTTCAAATGACTATGAATTTTTTTGTCATGTTTAGACACCAAAACTACTTGGTTCAATCAGGACACAAACACCATTCAATGAAAGTCCTGTTTTGACCCGTCCACCACCCACATCTCCTCCCTACGTGGACCCAATTGAAACAACTTGGGATACGTCAAAGCAAGCATAATCAACAATAAAATACCCTAAATACATTATGACGATGCCGTTTAATTTTGTGTGGGAACATCATTTTTAGGAGACCAAACCACTAGAAGCTTTTTAGTATGTTCAACCCTGCTCTGCTGTATGTTTCCCGATGGTTTAGTCACATGGCGCTCCCAATGTAAACCATAGAGATAATTGCAGATGGCTGAGTGAGAGGGGATGAGACGACAACAAAGAAAGAAGAGAAGGCATTCGACACCCTGAAGGACAGAAACAAGGAGCGATGTTTTCCCTGTTCGCTCTGATCGATGGTGACAAGTGGTCCTCTTCCATCTTTATCAGACAGATGAATGACTCAGCACTCTTCAGGGTTCCTACTCTCTTCCACAGATCATTTTCCAGCGATGATTTAGCTGGTTAACAGGCAGGTATCACTCCATACAATAACATGTTCCTCTCAGTGGAAGTCGGATTTAAAAGACGTGCAATCAATGTCTGTTAGATAACTGTGACATCATCTCTGACATGCTTCTGGCAAATGGATCATAGATGAATATAGCAATAGAAACTGCCACAGTTACCAGTCATCGGTGACTGATATTTACATTTGCATGATAGTGTGAATGTGTTTCCACAACATAACAGCCAGTCGGTCCATAAACCACCACTTGATCGTTCATATGATTCTTCTCTCATTTCCCATCTCTTTTCCATGATGGCAAAATTGGTCAATTGTTTTCCACTCCCTCTCTTGATCTGTCTCTCGTCCAGCATCTTTGCGTCAATGTTCTTGAGTAGTAAAACTGATCTTCAACATCAGTGGCTCAGTCCATCTGGATCAGATTGAAGGCCCCTTCAAAAAATGACTAATTACTACAATAGTCATTTTTTGCCAGTACTATACTTTTGTTGTTTAACAGCACACAATACAAACTTATGTAAACATGTTTGAGGTTTCCTGTAAACTGATTTACAAACATGTCTTTCGTCATGATGCTATAGATTGCAACACATCTGCACAACAAAACTACTTCATTAGGTCAACTAAAACATGGTGGATTGAGTTAAAACTAGTACATTTGAAATACTTGGTTAAGTTTCGGCAAAAACGACTTGGTAAGGTTCAGGAAAAGGCTGCTACTTGGTTACAATACCTGCAGAGGTGGCATTAATATGGAGGTTCACATGGGACACAAACAACTGTTTCCGGGGTGAAAGTCCTGTATTTGTCACCACAACCTGTTATGGCACACTGGAATAAATACCAATTTTGTTTATTGTTAAAATAGTGTGTGCGAAGAACAGATCACATGGACATAACTACTTAAAGAGAAGTTAACTACAACTCCCATGGTGCTTTTCTGTAAGAAAAGTCCAATAATAATAATTTGGCTTTTTTCCCCAAAGCAGTAGTGGCTGAGGCTCATGGGTAGCATTTCAACCCATCCACTAACTCCAGATGGCATTTGCTGTTACAAATGTCCACTCTGTTAAAAAGTAATATCTAGGAGAATGAGTCATCAAAGAGACTGAAGAAACAAATTAACCTAAAATAAAACAGTTGAATTACGTTAAATTGGACTGTGAGAAGTGCTCACTTCTCCACCATGTTGAATCTCTGTGATCTTTTTATCCAACCATACATTCCTGTCTGTCCAGGAGCCGGGCTGAGTCATCTCTGCCGTCTGCCTTGTTAGAATGTGAGTGTTTTCTTCATCCTGCAACGCTGTACAACCACGGACAAGCAGCTGACCTCGCTGCCCATCCACACAACACAGTCATAGATTTCAGCAGTTATTCAGCAAAACCAAACGTGGAATTGAATATTCAATGCCGAAAAAAAACACGGCTGCACAATTGAATGAATGCTGAGCAGCCTGGGATACATTTTCCAGTTTAATGTAATTTAACATGAATTGGTTTTCTTCTGGCTTTTTTGCTGTCTCTCATGAACTCTGTGAATGTCTGGATGCAAGTTATTTATTAATCAAATATGTTAAATGAATTTTAATACTGTTGTCTCATTGATACAACTGCAGCACTGATGACACGATATAACGACGAACATTCTAATGCTTCAGACCTGCAAACTGCACCGAACAGCAGTTTTAAACAGCGGTTAACATTGAGTTGAAACAACAACTACAACAAAACTGGGTTTATGAAATTATTATGGTTTGAGTTCAAATACATGTTTTTGAGTTACCTAAATTTAAGCATGTTACATACATTTCGTAAGTGAAAATTGACTTTTGATGTCACGCAAAAAAACGTCCTGCTTTGCTTGCGTTATAATTACATAATTCTACATTTCACACTCATGTGAATGAGCAGTACAGGTAATATTGTTTGTCCAAGAATAGAGGAGCTGGGTCAGTAGACTGTCTAGACTCCAGGCTACAGAAATAGACAGTGACCTGATGTATCTCTGTCCAGAAAGCACACCGACCGCAGCATCTGGGATTTGTCACACACCCGTCTTATCAACCCAGACAGGAGAACAGTAGGTTCAACTGTGATGAGCAACATAGAGACTGACTTCCCTGAGTGTGTGGTAGTTTATACTCTTTGGTTTGCTTAGTAACTTTCGTTTGAAGCTTAATACCTTTCTGAGCACCTGGAACAGCGCTATATAAAACTTATGCATTATTATTATACCATCAATTAGGAGCAGGGATTTTCTTACCTTGACTGAGCTTTATTTGAGACAGGTTATTAAAAGAGAAAGGCTTTTATGTTCCTATGGGTCACTACTGTTTTTTTTTTTATCTGTTCCTGTTTGTCACGAGTCTTGCAGTCGGTGGGGAGCAGCTGCTGCGCCTTGACCTTGTGAGGTCATTGTTCAGGACAAAACATCCACAGCCCGGTCTCACAGCAGTTCATGAAATAGTCACAAAGTCTATTGGTTTGAAGTCCAGGGATTCAAACAGCACGAAAACAATTCTTAAACTAACATTAGCTTTGTAGCGGATTGTCGTCCTGACTAACTGAATAACAAGTGGTGTAGGCAGGAAAAGTATCTCCAATTCAAATACATTAGATTTAGAGTCCTAAAAACAATCGGACAATTTGAACACAAATAAGTATATTTCAATTTTGGGACTATTTTAAAAGTATCCATTCTGCAAAGCTCATCCCAACTTTATTGCGTAGGAGGAGGACAAAGGACTTTAGTGAAAATTGCTCTGACCAGGTCTCTTAAAAACCACCATTTTCATGTTCCTTCACAAACGACATAAAACCTCCTAATTTCAGAAGGAAACCATTTTAGGTAGCACCTGTAAACTAAGTGACAAACACAGCATGCCAAAATCATTTATTCTGATTGATGCATTAGCAGAACTGATCCTGTAATTCTGTTTCACAGCCCAGTTACTTTTCAGGGCCTGACAGGAATAGACCTCCTCTTCCCAACATTCACCGCCGCCACCACCCGCTATTTACCCAGAATACACTCTTCATCCTCATTATCTTCTCCTCAACACCTCCATTATCATACCTGTTAACCCTTTGGAACTGTATTAAAAGTAGAATCACAGATATACTTTTGCATACATGTAATATGCGACATATAGTCACATGGCTTACCTCAATCATGGCTGAAATTACTATTTCTGCTTTGTACCGGCCGAGCTGTCTGTGTTCATAACATCATCCCGAGGTGTTTGATGACTTTTACCTCAAGCTAGTCTGGTTTACCACAGCTGTGATTTTATTGTGTTGGTGTGAACATTAACAAAAAGCATATTCAACATTTTATTGCTTTTTACATTTATTTTCAAATGTATTTCTGGGGGAAATGAATGATGGAGTGCAAATTTTAGAACTCACTTAAAATCCTGTATCACATTCTTCACTATGAAGATTAGCGTGAACAAAAAGTATGTGTATAGGCTACAGTGTAAACTTTATCAAACAAATCTGCACCTAACATTTTTTTTTTCCATACAGGAAATGAAAGGAAGGTGATGAACCGGTGCAGCAGACAGGTCACATTTAATTCATTAAACGGATCTTTAAAGCTGTATTAGGACACAGTCGACTGCTCCACTATCATCACAGAAATCCTGTAAAGTGACTTCAGGACATGGACCATAGGGTTTGCTCTGGTTTACACTGTAAAAAAAATTTGTAATATAACAGAATTTTACTGTTTATTTTACATATTTATTCTGTATTTTTAAAATACCATTCAATTTACAAAAAGAGACTGTGATTTTACATGTCAAATGTAAAATAACATGAAATCATTGTAACTGTGAAAACACACAATATTTCTGTTATTTTACAAAAAAACACATTAGAAATACATATATTTATTGTTAAAATACGTTCACAAATGTATCGTAATTTCACAAATATGTGTCTGTTATTTAAGATAATAAACTGTAAATTTCAAGTTTAAAACTCTAAAAAAAAGGGAAAAAAATAATTTAAAATTACTGAGAAATGAATAGTAAAATAACTATTTAATTTCTAATTTTACTATAATTTATTTGTTAATTGACTTATGTTTTCAT